>VZRZ01006256.1:1952232-2037486 GCA_013398175.1 Climacteris rufus | reverse complement strand
CCAATGACAGGGTGGGGCTTTGTGTGTACATATACAATATACAGTAAAGGGGACTCAGTTGAAATATCTCATTCTCAAAATTCATCTGGTTTTAGTTATATAAGTGCAAAAACCACTTTAGAATCAATAGGAAAAGTTCTACTTTATCCCTCTCTAATTTAGAAATGTCTAAGCTGGTTTTACTCAAGCTTTGTAAAAATACAAACAAAAAGAAGTTTAAAAAAAAAGAAAAAAAACCACACCACCACCCCCAACAACAAAACCCCCACATCCTACACAGAAAAAAAAAACCAAAAAAACCAAAAACAAGCAAGACAGAACCTCCCATTGCTTATAAAGGCTGAGAAACTGAAGTCTCAGCCCTGGTGTTATTTTTATGGACAGACAGTAAGTCACTCAGAGAAGACCTTATAATGCAAGCAAAGGCACACAGTAACTAGACAGTAACTACAGGGCAACAACAACAGTAATATGCATTTCAAATATGTTATCCAAACCTTCATGGAAATGTGCTTGCAATGAAAAAGAAAAACCAGTATTGAATTATTTAATTCAGGTATACTGTGCATACTATCTGCAGTGTCTGTGCTATGTTATTTCAGAAAAGAATAAGTCTTAAATACCACCCTACCTACTGGCCATGTTCCATTCAAGTGCTGGATTTTGAGAATTTCTCTCATTCTCTGTCAAAACCCCTCCTTTTCCATTTTCCTTCTCTGGTTTCAGCTGATTCCAATAAGCAGTACCAATGTTGATAGATTGCAGATCTATTTGATATTGTCTGTCTTCAACCTCTGATCCAGGGTCTCGAAGTATTCCTAGGTTTAGTGCTCTCCTGTAATGTCAAAAAAAGGGAAAAAAATCACCAAAGGTCAAAATCAGACCAATCAGATATTCATTAAGATCCACATTAACATAATTAAGGTATCAATTTTTCCATTTTTGTCTACATTTAAGCATTATTTTCATTCCAGATCTTCAAAAATATCCATCTGCTTCTTTCCTATTAATTCAATGGGAGACATGAAAATGAATATATTCCTAAGTTTAGCCAGATCTACCAGAGTTGGTATGAGATCAATCCGGTCCATATGAGCAGCCTTGAGGAGGAGCAGGACTCATTCATGTCTGCTGAATGAATAAAGGATGTCCCATTCAAGTCCTCAAAAAGAACAGCTATGCATCAGTACAACCAAAAAGTTTATTGTGAGACAATTATCCCACTGTTCGAATTTTTCAAAGAATAAAAATTTAAAAGGATATTCCAAGATGATGGAAAAACAATCAAATCCTTTTAGCACTGCATTTCAGTACCATGTTTTTTAATAAAATTCTTCTGACAAGTGAGAAAAGAGCATATTTGAGTGAACCTTGTTCCTTGTGGATTCTTCTAAATTCTACTACATTAGATTTTACTAAATATTTCAATCTTGTGCTGAGTTTTGGAAACAGTCAGACTCAGCTTCAACAAAGCATTCAATAGATATGAATGAGGGCTGCTGAGACCATTCAGTTTTACCAGGAACAGAAGAGTCTCCTACCTTTATTTGTCTTCTGATAGTAAACACTGGGAAATATTAAAAAAATGATCTTGCCCTTTATACACTGGGAACAATACAGCCTTTTGTGGTGTATTGCTCATTTGATATTATAATAAAAATTCACCATTATATTATCACTGTGTTTCAAAATAAGCCACTAAAGTGAGCAAAGGGATCTCACTTCTTTCTTTCAATCTATGATCATAAACTGTAGTCTATTTTTATTCATTTAATATATCTATGTTGAAACTTAAGGTTCTTATTTGCACATGACATCCAATCTACTGTTCTGTTCTAGGTTGTCATCTTATGCCAGAATGATTTAGTATATGGCTGCTGTCTTCACACAGTAATTAATAATTCTGCAATTTGTACAGAATCTGACGCTAATAATCTAAAAATAAATAACTATTAAAGTAGTGCATCCCAAACTGCAATGCACACACTGCATGCAATCTTAGAGTACAGGTATGCACACCACAGGTATGCAATCTGTTTCAAAATGCAATCCCACTGCTGCCCAAATCCAAACACAGCTGAAACTGTTAATACGCTGCCATTGTTACAAACAGAGTATGTTAGCAATTAAGAAAATTAAGTAATTAATCATATGTACCCACATAGGCATGTGGATGACAGAAAAGCCATTTTGATCAAGTCATTCCTGGTGAGGCAGTGTGATGGCATTGTTCAGTAGTCCCTATAACTTTCTTAACTGTAGAAACACACTGAAAATCTGTTATGTCAGTAGTGGTATTTCAAAATTAAATGTGGTTTCTTAAAATTCAAGAATGTGTTTGTCAACTTTCCACTTAGAGAGACCTAACCACAACCACTGTGCCTTTTATTATTCTTTCTAAAGCATTATTTCATCAATATGAATGCAGTTAAAAAAACAAAAAAAACACCACAGTAGATTATTGTACGATCCAATGTCTATTCACATACTTTATCTAATGTAAGTAAATACTGGAATATATGTTTTGTGAAATATTACTGAAAATAAAGCACCAATTACATATTTTAGGAAATCTGCTTATGTATATAAAACAGAATACACTATTAGTTTCACCTGCATAATGGATTGTTCTCTCCTGTACTTCAGAGTGAACATTTTTCATTTCTTCTTTTATGAGCAGCTTGATAACTTGTAATAAACTAATTCAGCACAACTGTGACCTTGTGAACCAAATTCCTAGAGCAAAATGTGTCAGTAGGCACCAATCTGAAACTCCCCATTTTGACAATGGCTTTCTTACCCTCACAAATTTACTTATTTAAACATGAACCACAACAAAATCACTCTTTGGCAAAAAATTTTATGTGCAGCAAAATATACAAGGGTATTATTTAAACACAAGGTACTAGTGCATTGCATTGCTGGTATAATATTTGTCCACTTATTTTTTTTTTTTAACCTACTTTGGGATATTACAGTCTATTACTTCCCTGCTGCTATAAAAATTCACATTTTCATTCTGTTCCTACTACAAACAATCTCCTACATATAATACAAAACTCTTCTTCTGATTCTTTAGATACATTTTTGAAATCCAAGCAAACAAATTGTGTTTCTATAAATGAGCCATTTCAAGAAACATGTATTTTACACATACATGTAAAATACAAGGATTAGTAATTAATGTCTTGATATCTTGACTAAGCTCCTTTTGGCTTTCAGAAAGTACATCCTGCCAGTTCTGTACAAGGATCAGAACGCAGCCTTTTCCCAAATAAGTAATATACATATAGGCATTTATACAAGCACTCATTTCTGGTTTCCCATATCAAAAATTTACATACAGGCATTTACATAAGCACTCATTTCTGGTTTTCCATAAAAACAATTTTCCTAAGTATGCCTCCAATTTATTAGTTGCATACTTCCTAAAAGGATGAGAGTAAGTTAAACCACAGCAAAACTGGCCTCATCTTAAGTATACATGCTTTGTATGAACTCTGCAGTCTTTGAAAACCTTGCAGCAAATAAAATCAGGAAAACAGAGTAAGCCAAATTCATGACTTCTCTATCTCCACCATAAATTACGTTTTATCAGCTGAAATGTACTTGTAGGAGCTACGATTTTAATTACTTCCTTCTTCTGAAAACAACTTCACTACCCCATCTGAACCTTTCAGCAGGTGGTGCAGAACACAACAGTTGGTCAACAATACAGTAAGATCACAAGCAACCAAAGACAATCACAAGCATGTAACAGGAAACACAGGTTTTAAGTTTTTCTTTTTTTAAAATTGATTTTATTTGGGTCAAGCTTTTTGCATGTTTATTTAAGAAGCAGTTCATGTTGAACCAGTTCCTACATGCTGCTGAATAAGCATAATTCTGAGACCCGTTGTAAAGGAGTTACATCTATTCACTTACAGCTCATCTGAGACCTACAAACAGCTAAACAAGCCAGGAAAATGGCAGCTGAAGACTATACATTTTGTTAAGAAATATTTGCAGACTTTACACACAACCGTTAATTTTAGTTAGCATTGGATCTCTGTGTGCATTGATTTATGTTTCCAGGTACAGAGATGACAAACCTATCCACCCAAATTTCAATTATTAAAGGCTTTGTCTGGTGGTAAAAGATCCTTCCTAGGCTAATTTAAAAAGGAAACAGACAGTAAGTTTGGATTAAATATATACTCTCTATTTCTTAGGGGTAAAACCTGTGGCAAATATGCAAGAGGAGCCCTCTTCTGCTTAAGCTTGTGAAGTCCCAGGCTAAAAGCAGTCTGAAAGCTCCTCACCTATACATGAGATGTGACTAAAAACTGTAGAAATCACAGCAATATTTATCACTGACCTAATATACCTTAACTGCCTTTCCCACAATTCAATTCAATAAAGTTTCCTCCTCAACAAAGCCACTGAATGTATTGTACCAACCAGGGAAATTGAAGCAAGTGTTTCTTAGTGACACAATGGACTCCATCTGGAATGAGACATTAAGAAGGGCACAGAACAAAAATGTGGTAAACCCAGAGAATCTACGACAACAACACTGGCCTTTGAGAATGTTATGCTTCTATAACTAAAACATCAGACAGAAATCAGCTTTAAGAAGAAAGGCAACTACCTTTTTTTTTTTTTTTAATTACACCAAATAGATGTCTTTTTGTCACAGACAAAGAAGTTAATGCCTGAGCCCTGGGAGAGAAACAGAACTTCCCAACATCAGACAACATATATAGACAGGATCTTAGTCCTAGAACAAAAATATCCAGTAGCAAGACTTCTTATGATGAAAGTCTTAGATGTGTCTAAATTTGGAGATATTAAAAACACTTATTTGTGAGGAAGATGGAAAGAAGAATGAGAAGATAAGCAGAAAAAAAACAAGACCACAGCAGTGGGTAAGAGGAAGAACTATGGAAACAGAGCACTAAAGCTGAAATGAAAGAAAAACAGCAGGTAAGAATATTCTAATATTGCAAGAAGAGAGTAGAAGACATCCTTAGGCAAGAAGAGTAAGTCCTGACAAATTTCTAATATTTTGTTCACGATCCTGTGTACACATGCTGCCATACTGAGTGATACACACATCTTCCAAGACATGGGTAACCTCAGCTATGCTATCCCACCCTGTCATTTGTCCATAGGGAAACTTATTTGTGGTTTAACAAATAGTGTTTTATGACTGTCAGGATGTTGGAAACCATTTATTTTAGTCTGGGTCAGTAGAGCAGACTTTCAAATATTGTCAGCAGTAAACTTCAATTCTCACTGTTTCTGCCTCTTTTCCCCAGGAACTATGCCACACATGTCTGGCTTTGTTGGCAGCTGCTCCTTCTCCCCTCTCCAGCTCAGCCTCAGAATAACTCATCTCCATATTTGTCCCATCTCCATATTTGCCAGCAGCATACTCTGGATTGGGTATCAGCAAATTTTTATTAAACAAAAAAAAAACTGAGCACAGTAAAGCTATGTTGCTTAATGCATTTCTGATTATGAAGAGATAGTATTGATTACAGAAATCTGTTTAACAATGAAAACTGCATTCTGTCTGACTAGCCCTTGTGTTGTGTTCTGCACAGCCATATACATCAACATTACCTACAGAGGATAATACATGGCAGATATCCTGTAAGTCAGAGTGTTCAAGGTACCTGGGTTCATCTTCACATGTGGAGGATTCTTGTAAAAAGAAAACATCAGCAATAGCTCCATGAGCAAAAGAAAAATGACCAACTACTTCTAAACACTTATGTAATGGACAAATACATCACATCACTAATGCAAAGGAAAAAAGTTATTAATTGCATTCTAACTTCAGACATTTTGTAGTCAACAACAACCTTAGTCCAAACTTTATAATGTTCCGTAGTGTTTTGTACATAGACATAAATCAGCTGAGAGGTAGATTACTTGTACAATTAGTATGTTGAAAAAAAACAAAAGACCAGTGACTGAAATATATGTAAAATTTTCTTCTGGTTGCACTTGACTGCTTAAAATAATTGATACAGAGATGCAAAAATACAAGTGTAACAGGTAACTTTCCTCTTTTTAAAATTCATGTTGGATAAATGTCTGACTTCTATCTCTTGGGCACCGGTTCCTTTTTTTCTCTGTACACCTACAGAGATAAGCATCACTGAGAAGAGAGGAACTGATTTAAGTGTTAAAAAATCTAAAGAAGAGGATGAGACAACAAACAGCTATAAAGACCATTAGGTAACAAAAGGATATGCATATTGGAACTGAGTATTTTTAAATCACAAAAAAAAAAGATGATTCAACTCTCAATTAGCATGTCCTAACACGATTCAATACATGAATGCCAAAGTGTCTGATGGAAGAAAAAAAGAATATATAGAGCAAATAATCTACACTCAGTATCATCTAGAACAGTTAATCAAATGAAAGAGCACTAAGATTTTAGTGGATTGCTGTTACATGTCTTTTAGTCTCCTCTGTGTCAGAGACTGGAATTAGATATATTAGATACAACATATTAGATACATGGTTAGAAAATTCAGCCTTGAAAAAGGTGTTTGATCTACTGCTCATTGAATTCACTCTGAGCTTCTAGATACTTTAGGCACAATACAGAATCTACTGTTGTAATGACTGTGGTTGCTGACAAACAGAAAATTACATTGAGAGAAGGTATTCAGGATCTTCAAAAAAGCCATCACAGTACTCCACCTACAACTGTTTCCCTTAAATAGGTCCAAGCTCGGTATTAAACAACGTTTGAGACATGTAGATGGGATAGTTAGAAACGTAGATTCATCTCCTCTCTGCTTCTAGATTTTTCTAGTTGTGGAACAATAACTCTTCTACAAAAAATAATGATAGTAATAATAAAACTTTTTCCAAAATATCTGAATACACTATTTTCTTTTTACTAATACTTTTCAGCACAGCTTTTTCTTGCCAAACTGAAGCAGACAGGTCTTCCCTTACAATTATCTTTAAAGTTTTTTCTTAAAAACAGACAATACAGGAAAAAACCCCTCAGTTCTTAAACAAAGTGTTCAGAGATGAAAAACTGTAAAAATTACAATCACTTTTCATGAACTATAGTGTGTCCTCTACTTGACCAGTTTCATCATCTGCAACTACTGAGTCATAGATATTTATTGAATCCAAAATCCTTTTTAAAATAAGAACTGACATACATTGAGTTACCAGAATGCAACAGAAGAGAGATTTTGTTTTAAAGATGGATGAAGAAATCTGGTGAAAGGAATTCAATAGTTTGTGCCTATTTTGCATGTATGGTTGACATCCTCTCAAAAGGAAGAGAAACAGTCTCAGTTAGAACTTGAGGTGAGACAAGTCCAACTGGATGCACGGACATGCAGAAGGGCAGAGTCTGCCAGGTCTCTATGTGTTGTGCACAAGAAGATTTGGGACGAGATAGACCCCCTTGGCCCAGCCTGCCATGGGCCTGCAGGACATGTTTCCCTCTTTCCAAGGCTAGAATATGCCAAAGGAAAAGAGGAGAGGCAGATTTCATTCCTGTACTCTTGAAACTTGCTTACTATGTATCTCTAAACAACAAAATCAACCTCTTCAACAGTCTGCTAATTTATATTGTGGGCATAAAGCCAAAATGATTTTGTGTATATATCTAACTGTATAGGAAACATTTTGAGATATCTGATATAGAGCACTCTAAGAATGCAAAGATATAAAATAAAGATACAAAAATTCATGACTGCCATTTTGATTCATATACTATTTACTTATTCTATTTATGTAACTACTTAAATATTTTTATTTTGAAACCCAGTAGGTACCTATTGACAGAAGAGAAATAAACACCCCCCCCACATGCCCATTAATGACAGTGGTGGTGCCAGGTGGGTGCTACTGTAATTCCATTTGCTATCCATTTAGGAAGGTCAGATTTTAGTGAACTGTGCCACACCAAGGTCAGGACTGGTAGCAGTTCATTGATCATATAAAAGATACTATACACATGAAAGGAATTACAGTAGATCACACATCAAACATTTTGGCCCTGTGCTTCCTTCCTTAGCCTTATGGGCAGGAAATGCTCTACATATCCTGTCAGGTGATTAGACATTTAAAAGCAGACCCTTGTTACAAAGGCTCTGGTACAGTAATTGTCTGCAAAGAAGTTGAAGAACTTCTGCAGTGCAATTGTCTTCTAGAGTTGTCTCTGGAACACAGTATGAATGACCCTATGACAATAAGGTATGGGATTAGTAAACTGTAAAGTCATTTCGGTCCCTCTCAAAAAAAGTGTAAAATGAAACAAAGCTGAAGTTTGCAGCTGTGCATTTAGATGTCATCTGTTTAATTCCTTCTGTAATTTTATTGTTTAAATTCCTAGCAAAAATAACAGCATGAGCAAGTCTGAACTTTTAAAAATCAGTTTTTCATTTTTATACTGTTTAATGTTTAGACAGTTTGAGGAATCTCTTTATGCTTTTGAAGCATTTACCCAAATTCAGGGAGCACTGTATAAATATACACTCAACAGACTATATAAATGATAAGTACGCACAGTTCCAAAGGAAGGCCCTGTATGATATTTTTGGATGCCAAATGTTTCTAGAAAAAAAACAGTTGAATAGTTTCTCTAAATAGTGGAAGTCTGGGGAGGGGACTAGCAAAAAAGCCAAAACAATATAACCCAAAGACTTTTATGCTTTTATTTTATGGTAGAAATAATTTTATCTCAAAATTTAATGTTGTTTGACAGTCAAAGGATCTTTTGTTTCAATTTTTAAATTATTTTGTGTCTATTTGCTTTACCAGATGACTAAGGTAAATAATTTTGTGATTTTCCCATTGTTTTCAGCCTGTACTTTACTTTGGTTTAATTGATTAATCTAGTTAAGTGGTACAATACCTCAGTCTCTTCAGATGTTCTATAAATTCACCTGGAAACACTGAGGTTGAGTTTCACTGAACACAACCTTCGTATTTGATGCATGGAATTTTTTTAAATGGTGTGGTACAACCTGGTATAAAGGTACAGGCTGGAAGGCAAAGTGTTGTCAGTGTGTTAGATAAACTGACATGGGACAGGATTTCTTTTTGCTGCTGTGTCACTATATCAAACTCCTACCTGGGCAGCAATCAAATTCTACCTGAAGCGGAAAAGAACATTATAAACAAACAAATAAATAAATACCAGCTTTGCCTTTACATTAAACAATGTGTTTTAATGCACACTTTTGACATGTGTCTATTGCAATAGATAATATTTATAGCATGGATAATACAAGAAACTACCCTTAAACATTAATATTTAACTTTCCAAGTCAATTCACAGTTATCTTTGGCACCAATTAAATTACTTTCTCAAGACGCCACTTGTATTTTCATCTTCTTACAGAATCATTGTATTCAGAATATAATGGCAAGCTGGAACTATTTTTGAAATAGTGTCTCTGATATTGGAAAATAACAAAGTATTAAAAAGAACCTTCCTTTAATATTTCTTTCCTGAAGTCCTGGCACTACTTTGTCTATTTCAATATCCCTTGAAAAGTCTCCTGATAAAAAAACGCACTCCGTATTAATGATGAAATATATTACCTGGCATGTTAAAGCCAGTATTTTTTCTTCCCTAAAGCCCCATTAGGCTATGGTTAATGGCACTTCCTAAGTCAGTATAAATCTATGCCTAACAAAATATATTGAAGGGGAGTTTTACTTCTAAATACGCATTTGAAGAAGGCAAGAGATGCAAATTTACTCAAAATATCCTTGTGTACTCACAACATTGACCACGAAAACTACTGATTTCAATGTCAGGTAATTCAGTGACTCCAAGAGGCACCCAAAACATTTAAATGGTGGTAGTTATAAAGAAAACTTAAAGAGTTTAATTTTTCTGCCTGGACCTAAAAAAAATATAAAATATTGCAAGGACAGTGCCCAGAAACATACACACAAACAAATACATTGCCCATTTGGGCAAATTCTATCATCTGTAGATAGTTTGAGTCCAGTTTAGTAAATATAATTGGTTACACTCTTATGAGCTGCAATGTGTGAGGAATGCAATATGCAGATTTTATAAATTATTTTTAGAAAACAACTTCAAGAACACTTGCAGTTGCATAATATATCAGGCGCTTTTTTTACTATGCCAAAAACATGGAAAAATCAACCATTGCAAGCTGTCCGAATAAAGTGGGTCAAAAAAAAAAAAAAAAAAGCCAGAGAATTGCATTCCTCTGTATTTTTCTTGAATACATATTTCCAAATATACATACACATCCAACCTTAAACTGGGAAATGGAAAAAATTCGAATTTGCTTTGCAGCTGGATTTGCTAATCTGTCAGTTTCTTCCTGTTCCCTGAAAAACTGTCACACAGAAAGATTAAATAATACTATTTAATAGTTAAATAATTTTGATTATCAGAAAGAGTTCAAACCTGTTCTATTCCTATCCTGTAAGAACAGGGCAAACCTATTTATAGATACTGCTACGTTCTATTTGTACCAACTCCACACCACTTACCATTTAGTGCTGGAGAACACTCAGTATCATACCAGAAAACTGGACTAGCTGTGATTTATGCCAATCATTTACATTGAACTTAACAGAGATGCCTGATACTATCTCTGCATTTTATTACTCTCAACATGCACTTGTGTTAGCCATTAACATACCAGTGCTGGCCATTGCCTTCTCACAGAAAAAAACCAAAACTTAGCAACAAAAATATCAGTGGGAATGAAAAATGTTTTGAAAGGCTGAAGAATGGTACATTTATCTTTGTGTCCAACAACTAATAAAGCCCATAAGATTAAAAACCAACATATAAAAAAAAATGGATTTTTTTGTTCTTAAGGAAAAAAAGAATAGCTTCTGAAATGCAACAAAACCACTGTACATGAGTTTTTAATATTGTCTTTTCTTTTACTTTTTTTTTATTGCAGCATAATCAGGTTTAATAGCACACTAAGAGCTTAAATATAAGAAAAGAAACATTAAGCAGGACTTTTGACCTACTTAAGGTGGTTGAGCTAAGCTATATTAGAAAAATCAGTATAGAGCTAGGAACAATGCTCACTTAAACAGCACAATTTGGTTTGCTCAGGATAACAGTAACATGGATTTAATTTTGCCATGGGAGCTTGGAAGAATATCGCATAGAGAAATATGCTAAAATAACATGTTACCGTTCTGTATATTTCTGATAATCCTTTTTGTTAAATAACTGAAAACCAAAGTAGAAATACTTACAAGCATTAAATGAAAGACATTGGCAAACAGTATTGCAAAAGAAAGAAATCTTCTATCCAAAAAGTAGTTTAAGAACTGTGGTATGAATTTGTCATAGATAAAACCCTGTGAGGGACATCAGAGAACCCACAAATATTTATGGAATGAACCGCAATCTGTATACAGAAGTTAACAAATGTCTCATTACAAATGGGCTATGCTTTTCCCAGTAACAGAAGCACACAACTTGTATTATATTTACCTTAAGGTCCTCTTAGAATTAAAAATGTTACAAAGAAAAGAAGCCAGCTTTATATATTACTTGAAAATACTTTCCAACAAAAAGCATTTGTTGAAACCAGATCTGATGAAAATTATATTTACTCACAGTTAAGAAAAAAACTGTACAGAACAATAAGCTTTAAAAGCTGTCTTCAAATCTTTTAGAATAAATTATTTACTGCAGCCAAGACTTCTAGACATTAATTTTCATTACATAAAACAGAAAAGCAACTTTGATATGTGAATTAAATTATATATTTTAAGAATCAGCAAAGTAAAGTCTGGAAAGAAACTGTAAGGAGTTTGTGTAAAGTAAATGAACATTACTCACGTAATTCATACAGAGGGACCACTCAAACTCTTAACATGGCATTAATTTCTAAGGACCAAGAAATTATTTTCTCCCACATTAATAGAAACCCAAACACCTCCCCTCATTCCCCCCTGTATTTTACAATTACAGGTACAATATAAAGCTATTTGGTTAGTGAAAAAGAAAGATTAAAGGGACGTAACTTGAAGAAATGTATAAACTTCAATAACATTGCTTTATAACATAAAACACAACTCATATAAAAAATAACTCTATCTTTCAGATTACCTTTTATTTCCCAGTTTTACAGCTTATCTGAAAAATTTTTCATTGCATTAAAGTTGCTGAGTATGTAAACTGTGAAAGGTATCCTGGGATTTTTAAGTGGTATTTAATGTGTTTTTTCTTTTTCTCTGTGCCCTTTCTTGTTTACCTTTTTAAACTGTTACAGTATATTTAATAATGTTAATGCTCAATCTGAGAACATTTTAAAAATTCTTAGTGCACAGTGTCAAATTCTGTGCTGTTTCAAAAGCCCAGATCATGATGGCAGACTAAGCTGATCCAAGCCCAGGCTGATAAAATACACCTTTTTGCCAGGGCTAATCCTTGTGTGCCTATACAATAAAAAGGCCCAGGGTAATAACCTAACTGAAAACAACTGCCTGATGGCCCCAACATTTGTTTCGTTTCTTTCAAGTCCCTCAGCCAGTTACTTGTACACAAGTACAAACAGCAACACCATGAAGAAGAGAAGTACAAATTTACATTTACAATTTCAGTGGGCACAAAACTTATTGCCCAAAGACCATGGGTAAAGTAATGTTGAAAAATTGACATTATATTCACCCACTGTGGGCTGCCCCAAGGAAGCCCAGGGCCACACTTTACTCCTTTAGCCCCTTCACTGGGCATGGCTGGTCTGCACATCACTTGCTTGGGTGGAAGGGTGAGAGACTTCTCTACTCAAACAACTCTTCAAACATCTGACATGTCACCTCTCCAACAAGAATTGCTCTAGGGAGCAATTAAAAGTTTGGAAAATATTTTCAAATGGCAGAAAGGACCATTATTAGAGTTAAGGGAAGCAAATAGTTACAGTCTTGATGTCAATGAGGGAGGTACATTTCAGAGCCGGTTACAGAGAAAGAGACACGAGATTTCTGAGGCATTCATTCAAAATGTGCAAAATAGGTTAAAAAAAAAAGAGAAATAAAAATTACTCTTCCCAGAGAGAAGATGAGAACAACTGCAATAACCTTAGGTCTCAAATAAAAAGCACCCCTATACATGACAAGTATTTAGAATCTAAAGACTAGGAAATATCAAGGCAGTAAATTCAAGATATGGAGTGCTTGAGTATATAAAGTGATAATAGAAAGTAAAGTTTAGAAGGATTAGAACTAACCAAAACCCCAAACAATTTGTTTGATTTTATTTTGATTGGCTTCATCCCAGCAGAACTGCAGTTTTTTGGAAAAAGAAGGAAATGGAAAAAAGCCATGTTAAATAGCATCTCAAACCAGCACAGATGAAAGAAATCCTAATCTCTCCTCACTCAGTCACCATAAACATATTACAGATTCCAAAACTGAGGTTGTGTGAATTTCACATGAAAAGCTCTGCATATAACACACAGCAAACACTTATTCAATGAGTTAAAACTGTATTTGAGACAGCAAGAAGTATCAGAAGTTCAAGGAAAGTGAGTTCAGGCTTCTGTGTATCTCTAACTCAGCCTGGACTTTGCAGAAGGTACAGAAGTTAGGATGTCCCACAGCTTTATACAGAACAAAGTATAGCACACGAGCAAAGCAGAGACAGCAACGTTCTTGTGAAAGTTTTACTTTACAACTGTTATTTACTTCTGACCTTAAGCTGTTTAATGATGGCATCATAATTAGTCAAAGAAATCGAGTATATGCTACAATAAATTATCTGAAGTACGGTACTGAACTCTTCACAGACTCCATTTTGAGGAGAAGCATCCCTCATGCCTGGCTCCCAAGTTCACCGCTAAACTGTCTGACCTGAGAATTTCACAGTCTGAACACACAATCCAGTTTAAAGGGAGTCTGGAAAACCATTCCAAATTTAGTTCTACATCACACACAGGTGTTAGAGTGAATGATACCTGAACAATGCACCAATCTTACCTTAACTCTTATAACAATTCTATGCTGTATGCCTTAACTAGGAAAGTTAAGCACTGACTGGCTGGCACACACACATGGTATTTGCCACTGAACTAGTACATAATGCCAGGAGGGACCACTGCATTGTCCTGCACCGCTGAAGAATGGGCACCCCCATAAGATGTCCAGGGTCAGAGTGGCTCTCCTCACCATGCCTCAACACTGGAGACCCCCCCCCAAATATGTGAGCAAGTTCCCATGGTCTTCCAGATCAGACTGGAATGGTTTTAAAATATCTGTGAAACTGCTCTTTGAAATCTCCATCTGCTTCTAGAGCAGGGCTTTTGGGCACACATAAACACATCTCTGGGAATCTCCATCAAAGCGAGTTCATTCCTCTTCCCCACCCCTCCACAAGAAGGACTGGGATGCAGCTATTGTCAAGAACACAGTTGTGCAAATATCTCAGCCAAACTTGGAGAAGAGCACCCAAATGAAAGGAAGGAAGAACTTTGCAGATAGAATGCATATTAAATCCTCAAAACAAAGTTGAAAGTAACAATAAATCATTAAGGAAGGACATTACATTTTCATATTCAAATATTTTTAATATATGCACTGTTTAAGAATTACTAGACTTCAAAAATATCTTCATCAACTTTATGTGTTTTCACTTGGATCAGTTTAAATTAATTGGTTATTCCTCTGAATTCATCCTTTATTGATACTTACTTGGGTTTTTTTCCCCTAACATATTTAACAAGGTTTCCAAAAATGCAGCCCTGATTAACAACAAATGGATGTTTAAATGACATAATGCCAGTGTTCTTTGATAGGAACGTTTCTACGAAGTATATTTCAATTTCCTCTCTATGAGGAACTGCACAAAGAAATTAAAAATTAATATAAAAATCAGGTTCTGTGCTACTAAGTGAAAGAAAAAATACAAAGCTGGTATGTGTATGAAGAACACAGTGATTACATTGATGCATTAAAGAAAAAAGTAAAATTGCAAAAATGCTTTTCTTATAAAATTTATTTTCTTTTTAGTCTTACATAATAAGGAAATGTATTTCAAATACATACATTTAGGAAAATTAGTTATGTTAAAGATTCCTGTAGAACTCACAAAGAAATTTCAAGTAAAAAAAAGTTCAATAGTTGAAACTGAACATTTTTAAAGTTGAATTCCAAATATAAATTTAGCTTTGAATAGCTTTTGGTATTAGATAATTAACAAGCTACATTTCTGAAACTAAATGGGCAGTTCCAGCTGTTATTTTACAATTAGTTTCCACTGAGAGTTTTAAATTAATAACTGCTGCAATAGCCTCAAACATGCCAACGTTAATTAGGAGTGGTGTTTCCATGTAATGCTATCCATATATATGAATATTTTACTGGGCAAAAGGTCTATGCAGATTCCTTTTTTTTTTTTTTGCCTCTCTGCTAAAGATAGAAGAAGAGAGAAATGTAAAGCAGGAAAAGACTTTACTTCCAAGCCCTATTCCAGAGAGTGGTATAGGATTCTTATGGAAGATAAAAATTACTTTCCTAAGTCTTCAGATGACTTTATGCTAAAACATTGATGCATTAAAGACAGCAGAACAATATTTACAACAATAAAGAACAATATTTAGACCTTGCGATTGAGTATGAAACTTTCGATTTATACCCCAATTCAACAATTAATAAATCTAAATATTATTAAATGCAAAAAGAAACAAGAGCGTATATTCAAATTATATGTAGAAAGAATCCTGTTTTAAAAAAAAAATAAAATATATGTCTTGAGGAATAAAACCATCCTGGTTTGAAATCTGAAAAAATTAGCAAATAAATGATAGGAACAATTTCAAAATCTTCACTGTTACAATTTTTTTTTCCTTAACACACGAAGATGAGAACTGAAAACTATGCTAGTGCAATCCCATTTCACAAGTTATAACCAATAATAGAAATAAGTTTTAAAATACTAAGAATTTCCTCTTTTTAAAATTTTTTCCTACATAACATTACCTCTGTAGTTTTAACCATTTTGAAATTTAAGAAAAACTGAAGTACAGATTTTACAATATACTATAGCTGTTACTTTTTTAAATTTCCTATGGTATGTATGGACAATTTAACAAGCAGCTCACATTTCCCTCAAAAACTATGTGCATACATTTTTTTTCACTGATTAGCTTTGTTGCCTTTATTCAGAGAAAAAGAAACTCAGCTCAGCATTAAAAAATTCCTTGTTTGTCTAGCAAATAAGTTTAAATGAAGTATTAAGAAATAAAAAGGGTAAAATAGAAAATAAGTTTTAATAGAACCTTTGTAAAATAATCAACCCTTAAAAGGAAATTATTAATATTAGGTCCATATTCTGGGAAACAATTATCTTAATGCTAAACTTCTATGCAAAAAAAATATAAAATTTTAAACTGTTAATTCGTTTGAAAAGGAAAACAACAAAAATTAAATTTTTTACTCATACTAAAGTTATAGAAAATCCAGTCTTTTTGTAACAATAATTTCAAGGTATAGTTTTTCAAATATAAATATGTCAAAATATTTCTGAAGAGAAGATGCTTATAGATGTGGGTGCTGTTGAAAAGCTTTGAATAGCATTTGATTTTCCAAACCACATTTGAAAGAAAAAACAGATTTCCACACAGACTGCTGGCTATGTATGTGCTTCTTTCATAAATTCCTTGGATCATTTTTTCCTTCCTTTCACTCCAGCACTATCAGCACAGACACAGAAAATTGTTTATTACTCCTTATTTCACTAAAGGACTTTTGTTAACCAATTATGGACATTACATGATTGTTACAAGCATGTTCTAAATAAAGTTTCTTGAAATGAAGATAAATAGCAGATATTCTATAGGGAAAACAGCTTTGTTTCACTATTTGTAAATGTTTGAGAGTGAAACAGTGAAAAACAGTAAACTACAAAAATGAAAAAAAATTATAAGAAAAGGCTTGTATTAATATAAAAGTTTAATGAAAAAATAATAAAATTTACAGCTAGCTTTTCATGAATAAACTCTTTACATGTAATGTTTTTGGGGGGAGAGGCATGTCTAAAGAATTTCCATTTACATTCACAAATTGGAAACAGTCTAAGGACAGCTTTATGCTTTGATCTATGAAAGATCTACACATGAAAATGACCATGGAACACTCAGACCTGGACTATTAAGCTTTGATATATGACTTGAATGAAATCCTTGGATCTCAAAAATGATGAATCCAGAGCGTGGACAACAATTAGATTCTTTATTGGCCATGCTGAGAAAAGCCTGGGATTCTGTTTACCCAAACTCCCAGAACTTGATAGTTTATCAATATTATTCCTGACTTTATAAGTAAGACCCTCACACAACAGCCTCCAAAGAGCCTGTATTCTGTGAGTTCTTTGTTAGCCATTTCATTTCTGCATTAGCAATATTGTAACTCAACGTTATTTTACTCTATCTGTTCATGGATACTCCCTAAAACTCTATTACTTAATGTTTTATGACATGCTAAAAACAACCATGTTGGTTTTGATCAGCAACTACCTCCATAATCAATCAGACCATTTGCACAGTATTTGGTGTCATAGGGCCCTTATCCCAATATAGAAGTAGAACTAAATGTCACCTCAATTTCAGCTCCACGGTGCTCCGTATTTAAGCATATCCATGCATCTACCTCCTCTTATTTTTTCAGTCAGAGAAACAATTTCTGGGTTTTGTGGTGAAGTTTTCTTAGCCATTTTCCTATTGGTAGTGTCTAGTTCTGCTGTTAACTTAGCATAACTAGTGCTACTCATTGTTCATACTCCCAACAAACACACGTACAAAAAATTCATTAGTGTTTATGTCATTTTTCCACTGACTAGAAGTGTTCAAGGATTCCAGCTATACTCAGCTTAATTGCACTAAGCACTCTGGACATATAGGAAAATACTGTATGGAGTACTCTAAATGGTGACAAAATTATCTCATAGAATGTGAAACAATTGGGCAGAAAAGTGGTCAAGATGACTACAGACACATCTAAATAATCACTTCCTTAAATCATTATAATTATTCTTGCTGATATTCTACATGAGCCACTTTTATTCAAATAGGAAAAACTTAGGAAATGGCAAAAGGAAAACATATGAACACATACAGAAGGAAATGTGGCTTTTTGCTACTCTGCTGCAGCTAACTCCATGGATGGAAAAGGATCTTCTGTCCTGGTGCCTTCAGAATTGCTTTACAGTCATCAAAATTCTATTCTTTTGATAAGTAATTATCAAACATGTAAATAATCTGCTACATTTTCTGTCTGGAGAGAGGAATGAACAACTTGATCTAATTGCATTGAGTAGAAGGCTGAACTTGAACTAGAGAAGTTCCTTCCAACTGCAATTATTTCATGATTTTATGCTTACCTTGGACTTTTTTTAACAGAATCAGCCATGTAACTGCTATTAGCACTTTCCACATAAAATCATACACTTAGGTTTTCAGAGAAGTGCTCGCTGCAAGTGAGAAATCTTAACTGATGTCCTCCAAAGCAAAGTATTGCTACAAACACCACAGCTCCTAAAAGTCGGGTAGTTCTTACTTTTATTACACTAACACTGTAGCAGAAGCATTCCTTTCATATAAGGTACCAAAGATCAGATAGTTTTATGAAGATCTTGAGGAAAGAAACTTCAGATGAATTTTTCACACTAGACAACTTGAGAGCCAAACAGGAGCAAGCCCAGGCCTGAAAAATGCAACTTTTTGCCTCCAAAAAGATGCTTGCTTCTTCCTGTACTTACAGTATTTATAAAGTTTCTCTCCAAAGTAATTTATTCAGTATCACATAACTGGCTGGGTTTCCCTCCATCAGGGCATTGATATGATTTCCCTGTCTCAAATTCTTCCTCCCCAAAACTGCTAGGCCTTTCTCTGTTTTGTCAAATGTATTTGACTATGCATTTGGCCACTTCAAAAGTTCTAACACACACAGTACCATCACACAAGCAATAAATGACCACATCATCTTGTTTTTCAGCAGCCTGCAGAGTCATCTATTAGCAGCAGCCTCCCTCACTTCCAATCCCAAGTTTAATATGCTCAGGTAAGTAAAGCTTACAAAAATATAGTTCTCTCCTTCACTGTTTAGGAGAAACTTCATTTACTCTGACTGACTCTTCCACAGTTTCAATGAACTGCTCTTCCCTCTCTTCAGTCAGGCTAGGCAGCTGCCTTACTTGCAACCTCATTCAAAACCTCCTTTATTCTGATGCTTGGCCCCATCCCAAGGCCTTCTGATATCTACAAGAGTTCCAATCAACAGAACTGGAAGGTTCTTCATGGAAACATACAGTTCTGATCATACTGGTGGAGACAAATACAGCTGGAGCTGAAGTTTAAGAACCAGAAAATCATGAGAAATCATTAAAACTAACAAACTCCTATAATTTAGCAGAAAAAAAAATTGAAAAAGAGACATAGTATTTTACTATGACCAGCAAAAAACATGTCACTTTTGGCTTCTTTCAGGAGCCCTAAATCTGCTTTTATGGTGTCTGCATCTTTCTTTACTACATTATAATAGTCAAAACTAAATTAGTCCATTTTCTACTGACGGAAATACTTACTCTAAGATTAATTTTTATATGGTATAGGAAAACTGAACTTACTATGTCAATACAATTCTTTCCAACTTTGAATAATCACCTGAAACAATATTTGTGCCCAAATGTTTGAGGCACATTATTTTTCCAATGTTCCATTTTCAGTTTAGTTCTCTCTCCAAGTTAGCATGTAAGCTCTTTTTTCCTAAGACATAATAGATGGAGTCACTTCAGCTTACAGGCCAAAGTGGTCTGGTTTATTTAGTATGACCTGCAGCCATACCAAACTTACCTTTCATGCACTGGCATTCTGTTAATGACATATGAGCACATTCAGTTTTTCATGCATAAATTTATGGGACAAATTCAAAAGATATTTGGAAATACTATTCAGCCTCTAGCCATGAAATTGTTTCTCAGCCTTTTCTAAAAGAACAGTTTCTAAATGAGAAGCAAAAATTCTTCTTTCTCATGAAGCACTACAAAAGTGACACTAATTGCATGTGGTTGTAGCTCAGACCTAAACAGAAGACTGTTTAAAGCAAAGTGACACCACAAATTAAGTTTGTATCCCCACTCCAGAAACACTGCAAAGACAGTGGTTCAGACAACAATTTATTTTCTTTTATTCTATTAAAAGCAGCAGCATCAAATTAGAGAAGAGTGGTTGGAAAAAGACAGAAGATGACATGTTGGGATTATTAGAATGCTGTAGCTGCTAATTCTTCAGTAACCAGAAGGCTGCTGTAATTTATTTTTTTTAAAGAGTCTCTTACACTGGATATTGTACTACTTGTACCTCTGTTAATATGTACTAAGAACCCTTTCAACTAAGTACATGACCTACACATTGTGTGGGTTTGCTCATTTTAGTACTCAATTTTTAAGCATTCTGTATTAGCTCCAGGTTTTTTATCTAGTACCATGTACCATGAGTACATTAAATAAGGAAATACTTTATAAGAAGTAAGAACTCTCATATCTGGTGAAAAAAGTACTAACATTAGACCTAACATCATGTGTTAATAATATCCCACCTTTTTTTCTGTTGTATACAGACTGTATGTCCAGCCCAACAATACAAACCCCTTTGTTTTATTTTATTAAAAAACAATTGAAAAATGGTGAAATTAACTTCACTCACAACTGCAGCAGTCTAATAGCAGTGACTGCCATGTAAGACAATGAAGAGATATCATCAACCACACTTCTGTAAGCACAATTTGTTCTGGATCAAAGAATTTGTAATTAGACAATTGTTCTAGTTCAACCCCAAACATGAATCTTAATATTTTTAATTTAAAAACAGAATAAACAGTAACCTTCTCACCAAAACCAAAAGACCACCCACCATCAATTCAATATTGTCCCATAAAACGCTGCAAAATAACTTGATGCTCTGCCCCAATACGTCTTAAAAACACTGAAGCGAGTCTGACTGGATGATTAAAGAAGGAAAGAGGTGGGAAATTAGGAGAGTGGTCATTGAAGCAGAGCAAATCACTTAAAATGTCCGAAAGCTCAGAAGAAGACATAGGAAGCATGATGTTGGGAGACTGGTCACAAAAAAGCCAGTAACACTCAGATGAGAGATGTCTCTGGCTCAGGGCTTATTTCTACCTTATGCATTTGGTGTCTTGATTTCTAAAGGAGGACTGGAGCATACTGTAACTGTATTAAAACTATGAAAACCAAATATGCACTGCAGAAATCTTGACTGGAACATTTATGTATATAAGACCCACAGGACCATAATGAAAAATGGCATCACAAACTTTAAGTAATTGAGTGATTTGAAAAGCATTGAATTTCTGCATTTCAGGTAAAGCCACATATGCAAAGATATAGACTCAAGAATGTTAACTAGCATAGCTTCAGTGATTTTAGATGTAAATCAGTTCCTTAGTCACTGGTTTGTAATATGCACACAAGGAAACTCGCACAGTTCCTCTCAGTGACTGAAATGGCCTTACAGAAGTTGGTACTTGCAGATCATACTTTAGGATCAGGGATTTTTCTGATGAAGGTTTTGTTACTATGAGGAGAGTGGAACCTACATTTGGTTCTCTGACTCAAAGCAGGTACGAGATGGGAGTCTCCTGAGACAGAATGGGCAGAAGCAGAAAGAACCTGTACCAATGTCTGGAAGATCTTTCATCTGTGAGCACACTGAGAGCTCGATCAGACCCTGCCACCCAAAGCCATTGCTAGTGCCAGCCTGTAAGGCTTCTTCCATGAAAGCTCCATAATACAAAAGATACAATGCTCATTTAAAAACAAAAGGGAAAACAAAAGAAAGGATAAACTACTATAACTAAACATACAAGCAAATCCATTAGTTTAAATGTTTCCACATGGAAATATGAATAAAAAGACTCTCTTACAACTTCTAAGTGATCAGAAGTGAAACTGGAGATATTTCATGGTCTCCTAAAAATCCCAGTCTTGACAAAAGTAAAGCTTGCTGTCATTTTCTAGGCAGTAAATGTTTTACTGCTGGGAAAAGATTTTGATGTTTGTAATTTCTATTGAAGAGCACTATGAAGTAGTTAAAAATATTGCCACATCTGAAAAACAGACCAACGGGAAGTATAAGACACTTGTTCATCTGTATTTCTGTGACTTTTCTCACTTGGTATTATTTGCAACCATACTTTCATGTCTGGCAACAGTGCCAACTCTACTAAGGATCATATATTACTTTTATCATGTTGATTACATATGTTCACCAGTTTTGCTGCCTATATATGATTAGTGTGGTTTGCACATACTTAGTGACACAATCCAGAGCATGACATTTTCACAGAAAATGTGTTTACTGGGAAAGAGCTCCTTAGAAGTTTGAGTTCCTTTAAGCTTTGATCTATGTGACATCAAGAATCCTACAGTTTGAATATATGTTTACCATTTATATTATTAAGATCCATCTCCTTCTCACTATATGGCTACTGAACACTTTGGTAGTCACAAAAAATTTCCTTTTCTCTTAGGTGAACCTAGTGGTAGCTAAATAAAAGAAAGCCTCTTAAAATGTTCTCATCTGTGAGTTGAAACTTCATAATGATTTGACATTTAAATTCTGTTATTCATCAGCACTTCACAGCAGAACTTGATTTGTCTAAATGGATTTGAAAGCCCACAAGTGAAGAAAATCAGAAAAACCTGGTTTTGAATATCAAAAGATTGTATGTGAAAAGTATTTTTACAGGCTGCACGTACCCGTTTTATTGATCAATTAACTTCTCCCAGAATGAATTTTTCTGAGACCATATATGAAAAGCCAAACCCCTCCCCTGACACTTACTGATAAATGTCTTTTCTGAGCACAGCTCTGCTAAGAGGGTTGTCAGCCTGAGGAGCCATAGAGACAGATCCAATCTTGAGAACCAAAGTGTCTTCTTTAATTGCTGGATTAGCTGTAGTTAGGAAAAGAGAAAATATGTGTTTGATTAAAAGTCAAATGCACACAGCAGGAACACTGAAAAACTATGTCTTTAAAAAAAAATCCATATAAGAATATTTGCTAAGGATTCAATTTTGCACAGAAGCAACAAAATCAATAGCCCTGCTGTGATACATAAAGACAAAACTATTGTAATTTCATTTCCCCAGAGTTTTATCACATCACTGAATCCTGGTCTGTGACTTCTCATTTTCTCTGATATTTTTTGTTTTTTTTTAATCCCAGAATTACTTCAGACATTTTACCACAGACTTCTTTGTGATCTGTTTGTTTCTCCAATAATTATTTGCTGAAATATCAGCATGTAAACCACTCTGAATCATGCACCCTTTTTATTACGGGCCTCGATCCTTTAGATGTAGAACATTGCAGGATATTACAATATAACCATCCTGGTAGCATTTGGAATGGGCTGCAACACATATGAAAAGTTCAAACACAAGGACTGAAACAAGAGAATCTGAAATCTGACACATATACAAAGAACAAGATGTAGTACTGGACAGTAAATTTCACATCAGAAACAAAATTATTCCAAGAAGAAAAATCTCTGCTTTCCACTTATCTCCATAATTTCCAAATTTCAGCCACATGTAAGGTTTTTCAGTTTCAAAAGCAGTGGTCATATTAGATAGAAAACCAAAGTTCTACCCAGAAACAAAAGAGCACCACATTTTTTGTAGAAAGCTAACTCTGTCAGCAGGCACAGACAAAGCACTTGGATGAGGTTGTGCTCAGAAGACTCCATAGTAACATGGAAGCTCCTGAGAACGTGTGATGCAAGTTCAGAGTTCATCATCTGAAGGGAAATGGCTCACTGCAACACCTGTGAGAGAGGTAACAAGGATGGAACGACATCACACTTCTTCCTGCATCTAAGGAAGTTCTGCAAGACTCTCATATATGAGTGTCGTGGTTTGATGCTGGCCAAATGCCAGGCACCCATGAACAACCACTCACTCCCCCTCCCTTGCTCCACAGCTTGACAGAGGAGAGAAAATTTAATGAAGAGTTCATGAGTCGAGATAAGGACCAGGAGAAAACACTCACCAATTACCATCAAGGGCAAAACAGGCTCAACTTAAAGATATTGAGTGAATTTATTACTAACAGAATCAGCAGAGGATAATGAGAAGTAAAATAAGTCCTTAAAACACCCTTCTCCACCCCCAAGCCCCTTCCTCATTCCCACCGACAGCACAGGGAGACAGGGGTGGGGGTTTGTGCTCAGTTGATCACCCCAGATTTTCTTCTGCTGCCCACAGGGAGAAACTGGTTCCCTGCAAGCACCATGGGGGCCCCTCCCACGGGAGACAGCTCTCTGTGAACTTCCCCAGCGTGGGTCCAATCTCACGAGCAGCAGCCATCCCAGAACTGCTGCAGTGTGAATTCCTCCCACAGGCAAATAGTCCTGCCAAAACTGCTGCTGTGGGGTCACTCTGCCACGGGGTGCAGTCCTCCAAGGACGGGCTGTTCCAGCCCAGGAGCAAGGCCTCTCTCTCCATGGGACTCCCACTGGACCACAAAACTCCCTCTGGGCATCCACTTGCTCTGGCATGGGCACCTCCCCCACAGGCTGGGGATGGATCTCTGCATCCCTGAGGACCCCCATGGGCTGCAGGGGCACAGCTGCTTCCCCACGGTCCTCACCACAGGCTGCAGGGACACCTCGGCTCTGGAGCCTGGAGCACCTCCTCCCCTTCCTTCTTCACTGACCTTGCTGTCTCCTTTGTTGTTTCTCTCACGTGTTCTCACTCTTCTCTAGCCAGAAATAAAACTGCCCCAAACCTTGTTTTGATTTCTTCTTAAATATGTTATCACAGAGATGTTACCACCATCTCTAATTGGTCTTGGCTAGCGGCACCTCCATCCTCAGAGCCATCAGGCTCTGCTGGACATGGTGGAAGCTCCTAGCACCTTCTCACAGAAGCCCATGTTTGTGCCCCTCCCGCTCCACTATCAAAAAAACAGGCCCTGCAAAACCAACACAATGAGTTTTGAAAACAAGAGTATAGTAGAAGAACATAGTTTAAATATTTTACTGAAGTGTGAAATGCTTGGTGTGGTAAAAACCAGCAAAATCTGTAAGTTTAAAAAATGGCTTCTTCTTCAGACCCATTAATGTCTTGGTGAAAAAAAACAGATGCTTTGCAGCTAAATATGTATAAAGACATATTTTTGAACAGATTTAAGAAATCACAGAAACTCTAATAGGATATTTTGAAACAATTGTAGGGAATACCCCAGTAAATATGTGGCAAAGTGGGAAAACAAGTTCTGTTACACAAGTAAATCAGAACGCAAGCCATCTACTTAAAAGAAGCTCATGTATTTACAAAGTAAAGACAAATTCTTTAGCCCCCCAAAGCAAAACAAAACTGTTTATAGATAGTTTGGTTGCCAGAAAAAAGATACAAAAGTTAAGCTGATGACAAACCCCCTTTTTTGACTAAATCTGAACTCGTATTTTTAACTCTTAGCTAAAGAAAATTAGTAAGGCATTGTACTAAGTACTAGAATACCACCACTGTACACTTCCATGCTGGATATTTTCCTTCCAATAATCACATAAGAAAAAGGAGTGAAGGTATTAAATATACACCTGATTGTGAGTGCAACTTAATTAGGTGGCAAATGCCTTATTCTTGGGAAGTGGTTCTTAATAAAAGGTATCTTAGGCTAAGAATTTTAATTTGTCTCTGACACTTAGCAAACCAAAATAAAACAGGACTACACAAAATGGTCTCAATTGTGTAAGTACTTTAGGAGGTTTTTTTCAATGCTGGGTATGGACCCTTTGTGTACAGTTTACTGTACTCAATAAATTAACTCAATATTAAACCAGCAAGAACTAGAGGCACTAAGATATTCGGCTGGTTTCTAATGAGTGGTAACCTGAGTCATGACTTCATTGATGAATTCATATCTCCATTCATTAACCCATGCTTTTCAAAATATGGGAATGATATAGTAAACAATCACTGTCATTGCAGATACAAAAAAACGTGAGGGGAAAAAGATCTACATTACATTTTAAGAACACACTTACAATATAAGTATACTTTCAATATAATATTGTATATAAAATACTTTATACTTACCATACAAGTACAATCCAGGAGAATCTTACAGATTCAAGTGTAATAATGTTGTTCACAATCTCACTTGGCTTTATCCACCCATCTGTCATCTTTTTGCTCATCACATTATGCTCCTTTAATCCTTCCTTATAAGGCTTCTCATCCAGCACTTGATTAGCATTTGTGATATTTTTCAGCACCTTCTCTACTTTTATCAATAATTAGTTTTATAACAGAAAGCAAATTGGACATGATATTCCATGATCTGCCATATGCAGAAGTACAGCTACCTCCCTTATTTCCTTTCACTAAGTCCACTGTGACCCTTAAGCTATTTTCAGTCACTGTTTCCCAGGAGAGTCTCTCCAGTCCTGAAGACACAGTCTGTATAAACTGTTTCGTTGCTTTATAATTTTAGCTTTAGAAGATTTACTACATTTCCTACAAGCAGTGATGCAAGCACAGTGACCCAGATGCATGGCCTCGGGAAATCCTTTGCACACGCTGATGGTAGCAGCTATCAGATGGTAGCTTACTTTCAGACTATTAAACACCAATTTCACTTATTATTCTCAATTGATGAGTTTTGGTGGGTTTTTTTAGACTGCTGGTTAGTATTTTAAATCCATTTAACATTTCCACAGATATGGTATAGAGATCTATTTAAATTAAATACAATGAGACACAAACTCCCTAGAAAAGCCTAAGCATATCAAATCTTTGTATACATTTTATCAACTAAGAATTGAAACCACAATGAAGAATGGAAATCAGATGTTTTTAAAAAGTCTAATTTCCCATAAAACTGTATTTATTGTCATGTAACAAATATGTAACTCTTGATTAACTGAATCCTGTAATATTTTTTCCTTTATGTTCTCTGAGGGAGAGCAATAAAACTACCTGTCTTAATTTTATTTGAACATCACACTTTTGATTTAACTAACTAGATATACCTTCAGCTGTCTAAAACCTGTTCTTCCAAGGTGTGGTAAAAATTAGTGTCAGAAGACTAAGATCCTTGAGCACAAGTTACTCAGCCTGACTGATTTGAAACTTTAATAGTAAGCAAGGAGGATGTTATAGACCATATGTTACAACAGACTTCAAAGTAGAGAGTCATGCTCATGGGACAAGAATATATCACTTCTACAAATGCAGGACATATATTTATTCAGCATGCTGCCTTTTCTTTTTCACTATCAACAAATTAATCATGTCCTTTATAGTGATTCCTGATATTTTGCTTCTAGTATGTATTAAAAAGAGTTGCTATTGTCCTCAAACCAGCCAGATGTGGATTTTTCTGTCTTTACCGCTTACCAGTTTTTTTGGAATTTACAATTTTTACTTATAGTTTTCTGCTGTGCAGTAATTCTTGTTCCTATTTGTCATATATTGCTTTTATGTAGTTATCTTTATTTCATCGCTAAGTAAGTGTGGGCTGTTGGCCAGGGATTGAAACATTACCTGATGTATTAACAAATCAAACTCAGAGAAAGCAGCATTGCTTATTGCCAAGGATAGAATATTGCACTCAGATCTACCAAAAAAAGAAATGTTAATTTGGTGCTGCTGCAAAAACCATGAAGCTAAAATATTACAAAATTGTGTGGGTGTAGTCATGCATGCATGTATGCAAATTCCTCAGAAGAAAAAACATGATTTTGATTATTTCAGTGTTTGTCTGCTGCAGTTCATTGTGCAAGTTTGGTTTTGGACTGCACAAGCATACATCAGATTTGACTTTTTTTTTAACTATATATTTAAAGTCACAATGATGTGTTTTTTTGTAATTTTTGTAGCTATCAGTATACACAGAGTATGAATAGCATTGACTGCAAGAGAAACTGAAATAATTTTTCTTCTTTTACTGAAGTGATCACAAATTGAAACACACAACTCTTACTGGATTGAAAATCTCTCCTAGTCAATAAATGATGAATGAGGGTCTTATGGAGGCTTATCTCCACAATATATAAACATTTTTCTGACCTAGCACACCAGACATGTCAGTCATGTTCAACTCTTGCTCCTTATTGCTTCTAATTTCTATTGTTCTTGAAGACAATAAGCAGGAGAAGAGAGAAGCAATTTATTTCATGTTCATAAACAAATGAGACTTTGGGAAAATCTGGGTTGAAAGAAGAAATGAAAGAACAGTACCGATTTTCACAGAGGTGCTATTTTCAGAGTTTTCCAATAGAAGAGGATAGCTGTCTGTCTATTAATTTAGTAAAGATAATCTTCAGTGTTATACTTTAAAAGCATACAGCTTTTCTTCCTACATTGCCTGCTTAACCATGACAATTCTGTTCTTTGCATACATTCTTAAGCAAGAGATATCAAAAAGACAGGTTTTTTTATAATTTCTTTTTAATGAAGTATACAACTACAGAGCTACAAAAACACAGTTTTAAAAAAAGATTTCCTTGACAGCATGCCCTAGAACTCCTTTCCAACTACAATCATAATTCTTTCTTGCCAACACATCCAGTCTAATTTTATCTTCCTGTGTTTTTAGAATTCCCAGTTGGAAAATTGTAGAGGATGTTGGCAAAAAAATGATCTATGTAAATTCTCACTGTGTGCACTTCTTGCAAGTAGGTTATGAGAAAAATCTAAAGACTATACTCTTAGGACTGCATTGTGTGTTGTTGTACATAATGGTAAAAAAAATCCTCCATACCTACAGAACTTATGCAAACATATCATGATACCAGCAAAACACTATTTTTTTTTAATCTCTAGAAGAATTGTGAGGAGTGAATGTACTCCTACTAGCTGTTACATGGTTTAATATTAATATCAGCATCTCTATTTATATATAAAGATTGTAAGAGGGGTAGAAATATATTTTTACATACAAAGGGAAAACAATATCTTCCAGAACAAGTATTATCCATAGATCAAATAGCTATTTACCAACAGCTCACACTACCCAAACTCTGTAAATACCTGAAAGCCTCTTGCACAAGAGACTTGGAATAGCTTCAGCTAAAATGTTAAACTACATCATGTGTTAGGCATCAACCACAAGGTACATTTTAATAATATTTTCCAAACTAAACTAGAATAACTACTTGCTTCTCTACTACGTGGTATCAATGTCCACAAGAGCTAAAGCTCCCTGCTTACCCTCCACTGCTGGAACAGGTGTCTGTGGAACACGGTACTGACAGCAGTGTAATGAGAGCTGACACAGAATCATCACAGCAGAACTGGGTTAAGTTCTCTTTCCACAACTGTTGACCATTTTTTAATAATCACATTTTAAATGCAAACTCTAGAGGTACCAGAAAAGCAAAGATCAAATAAATACTTAAAAGAACTTTTGAGTAAATCTGCAGAGAAGTAGCATGACCTTTAAAACTGTAGAAATGGTCAGTCATTTAACTATAAGTATTTATCTACAATACTGAACAGCAAAAAAATATCAAACATAAAATACTGTACCTTCTGCAATATGATGATCTTCCTCATTTTTGGGAAAGAAGACCCTTATTACACCAGTGTTGATATAAATCAGAGGCAAGTTGTGGGAAGTCAGAGCGTGAGTCCTCATTGGTTGGCCTGGGGACTTTCTTTTCTCCTTTTGACTCCTCGGCAACCTGGCTTGAAAAATGCTTGCAATTGCATTTAGCAAAGGAAAACAAAGGACCACATCAAAGGCCTGAGCAGAGAGAAGGATCTCATGGAGAAAATGAGGAGAACCATCAGTGTGACCTTCTGAGAGCTTATGGAATGTTCTTCGTTCATTTCTTGATATCAGTTTGTGCCGGACATTTTTTGTCACAGCTTTGGTGTAAGTGAGAGAAAGAAATCCATGTTGCTGGTGTGAACCATCTAAAAGTTTTGCAGTGGTCTGTTTCAAGGAAAAACAAATAGATAAATAAACTCCTGCAAAAACCTACATGTAACATTCATCAATGACCATATTTCTTGTTACTTAGGATGTTTAGGGTTCTATATTTTTTAGTAGCTTTCCACAGTCCTTTAATAGTTAAAAAAAAAAAACAAAAAAACCTTTCATTTTTTTGAATGCACAGTTTGTCCATAGCATGTCCACATTACCCTGCATTGGGTCATCTAAAACCATGAATTTCTGAACATCTTTTTCTTCTCTAATAATTTATGTTTCAAAAAACTCATATCTAATCAGCCAAAAAAACCCCATAAATTCAAGATACTAAATTTACCAAATTTTTGTGATACTTTTTAACAGAATTTTATATTTTGATTCCTCCTTAATTTAAAACATTTGTATATCTTACTCCCTTTGCATTGTTCCTTCTGTACATGCAGACACCATAGCTGTTAAAATATCACTCAGGTGCTGAGACAACTTCACCCTGTCTCAACATGGGTATATGAACCACCCAAAGTCAACTAAATAAGTATTGACTTGGTTTTGCCTTATACACTCTGAGTATTTAAACTATATTTTAAATATATTTTGCTTCTTCAGCATCTTATATTTGAATGAAAGCAACTATATTTTGCTTCTTTCAGCATCTTATATTTGATTGGTATCAATTTAATTTAATTTAAACACCATTAACAGAAGAACAACATCTTTTTCTTAAACAAACAGGATACATAGCTTAAATGCTGGAAAACTGTAAGGTTTTACAATTAAATGAATTAAAACAAATCAGTAAGTTAATTTACTGCAAGAACTGAAACAAACAGAACAAGAGAATGTATTCCCAATCAATATTAATGATGAAAATAAATCAGACCATCCAGAACTTTCACTAACATAAAACACCTCCACAGAGCCATAGATAAAGAAGCCAATGTCATTACATACAAAGTCCTCAAGCATAAAGAGGCAAGAAGAAAAGGGCTTAAATATGTCACACTGAGATATTCTGAATCAGCAAGTAACATTCCAAGCATTTAGCAGAAAGGCTCCAATTGTTAACTGTTGCATTGTCATAATCAGAGAAACAATTTTATGAGGCTGCATAAAGGTATACTGCAGATATTACCAAATACTTAAGTCCCTAAGTAGATAATCAGAATTACACTAACAAAATGCCTCATTTAGTACTGGCTTTTACATAGTTGGCCTTCGAAGTTACTGTATGTGCTTATTTCTAATATAAATTAATCTCACTGACTTCAGTGAGTTATGTACAAGTTGTGTACAGTGAGTATGTTCAGTTGTTATGTACAAGGCTGTGAACCATCAACCCTCATTCCCTTATCTACTAAAAAAAGACAACTATTACTAAAGGATAAGATGGAAATAACACAAGTAACTATCAATATAAGCGAGAAATATATTCAGTACCAAAACTTTAGATGACAAGAAATTAAAGTAATTTAAGTTTGTTTGTTTGGCTTTTTACTGGCATTTATTAGTGAAAGTTCTGTATTAATTTTTTTAAAAAGATTCTTACAGATGGAAAGAAGCCTGAGAAGTTACTGAAAGGATCCTGCTTGCTGATAGGTCGAACCAACAAGGTACGTCTGTTCAGCTTGTCAGTACAGGAAAGGAATACACCTCCATACTGCCCCAGAGACCAAGAATCTTCCCCAAGGCTTGAGGTAATAAACGAGGCATGGAAATAGGAAGACAAAAAAAACAAAGAAACAAAAAAAGTTGCTATAAGCAAAAAAAATTTACATTTAGCTTGCGTGTTTTGATGTAACTGCAAGATAAACCTATGCCATACCTTTTCCTAAAAAGCTGAAATTCAATCAAATCAAACAAACAAACAAAAAAAAAAACAGGTAAAAAAAGGTAACTGTAAAATTTAGTGTGAAGGGACAATGGACAACCTAGAGCAGGACATCAAGACACATAAGAATAACAGTAAAATCTTGTAGGTAGAAAAGGGACTTACCCCTGGATTTTCAGGAGACAGCTTTAACAGAACAAGGAGGAGAAAGATTACAAGAACAAAGGCACTGTGAACATAAAGCTGTATTCATGTGTTATAAAATCAGTATTATTTAAGAAAAAAATAGCTTTTAAGTATTAAAATGTGCCTTGTACTACAGTTCTTATAATCATTCTTTTTAATATATAGAAGAATAAAGTGAATTATGTTGCTTAAGAAGAGTTATTCAGGTAAGCACCTTAGTTTACTAAAGAAATCTCACCAAAAGTTTTTCTTTGCATTGTAGAAAAACTCCTTCAAAATGTCCTGACTGCCAATCTCCCCCTGGCCTGGAAGACAGAAAGTTCACCTTGTCTATTCTCTACTTTTGGTTTTAGTCCACAGAGATTTAGATATAGGAAAGGTACTCCAAATACATTAGAAAATATAAATGAGAACAGTGCCAATTTTGTCAAGTGGAATAAGTTTTGGGTTTGTTGTTCATTTTGGGGGTTTTTTGTTTTTCTTTTTTTTCCCCGCCAAAGCTTGTTAAGAGCACCTAGCTATTGGGATTTCACAAAATCATAGAATATCCTGGGTTGGAAAGCATCCACAAGGATCCTTGAGTCCAACTTCTGTCCCTGCACAGCACCATCCCCAAGTCACACCCTGTGCCTTAGAGCATTGTCCAAACACTTTGTGAACTCTGTCAGGCTTGGTGCTGTGACCACTTCCCTGGGGAGCCAGTTCCAGTGCCCAACCACCCTCTGGGTGAAGAACCTTTTTCTAATATCCAACCTAAACCTCCCCTGACACAACTTCAGGTCATTCCCTTGGCTCCTGTCACTGGGCACCACAGAGAAGAGATCAGTGCCTGCCCCTCCTCTTCCCCTCACTAGGAAGCTGTAACTGCAATGAGGTCTCCCCTCAGACTCCTCTTCTCCAGGCTGAACAGATCAAGTGACCTCAGCCACTCCTCATACAGCTTGCCCTCAAGGCCCTTCACCACCTTAATTGCCCTCCTTTGGATGCTCTCTAATTATTAAATGTCTTTTTTACATTGTGGTGCCCAAAACTGCCCCCAGGACTCGAGGTGAGGTCATCCTAGTGCAGAGCAGAGCAGGACAATCCCCTCCCCTGCCCAGTTGGTGATGCTGTGCCTGATGCACCCCAGGACACACCTGGCACTCCTGCATCGTGACTTGATTTTAAAAGACTTAAAAAAAGAAAGTACAAATTTTAATTATCAAATATTACATACAAACAATAACTGAATTTGTAACTTAGGCAAAAAGACAGGAATTGAAATAATTCTTAAGACTGCTCATCAGGAATAAAATAATGAAGAAACACTGGTAACATTGCTAAGTTGATACTAAATCACCTTCCTATTGTACAAAGGGTACAGTAAGTGTCCAATAAGACCTTGCATACATTGGTTCCCAAATCAAAATCATTTGTGCTCTTAAATATTTTAGTTATTTTCAATACCAAAAACTGTGCTGAAGCTTTTAACTATGTTTTTCCTCTCAAAGAGTAACACAACTATTCCATTTTCTCTTAATCTCTGAATTCATAATGGAATTTGTTGATCTGTAATGGCAATCACTAACCTAGTTGAGCAAAGACTACATAGGCTCTCTCTCACTTTCTCAAGACTAGTGTGTTCATGGCTGATACAAATTAGGAGGTGTCCCATGCAATCTGCCTATAGAACCATGTGCCAGGGTGTCAAATGACACAGTCATGTTGGTGGAGCAAACTATCCAGACAACAAGACTTGCCAAAGTTGGACAGCAGAATAGGCCTAGCTACCTACCCTGAATATACATTGTATTGATGATATACTGGGTGCCAACAATTACTGAAGTTTCACTCAGGCATGTTGTTTGCACAACATTGTGCCACGCCACACAACACAGACCATCAGCTTAGCTCTCTGCATTACATTTAGTGCTGCTTTGCCAGAGCAATAGAAACAACTCCACTTTTTAGAACTTCTTTTTAGCAAATAAGAGTAAGGTACCATAAATCATTAAATACTGGCACTTGTTAATACATCCTGAACCAATATTTCAGGAATTTCTCATTCTAAACTTAAGCTAAAATTAATTATTTTAGTCTAACAGCTCAACAGAGCAGCAAATGTGAAAAAACTGCTCTCCTGATTTGCAATGATTTCTATGTACTTGTTTGGAATTGGATCTGAGGAAACATAATTCTTATTTCCATTACTTAAAAGGTTAAAATAATTTAACTGAAATTGAATATCTACCTTAAATTCAAGTTAAGAATTAAGAAGAAAAAAACCCAAACCACCACCTGCTTTTATCTTTCAGCCTGAAATTGAAGTATAACAACTTGCAGGAATTACCTGTTTCTGTAATGGTCAATATTGAAGCTTTCTATTTTACATTTGATTTTGGTATAGACATCCTGCATATCCACAGAGGCACTGAGATCCTCTAATTCACTGACAATACAGACTTCTGCAATAGTCAAAGAAAATAACAATTATTAGTCATTAATCTGAAATTTGAAGGATTCTAAGCAAGAAATATATCTGAGACACCACATTTTGTAAATAGGATGAGTCTATTTCTACTTGGAGTTTTCTCATAAAGCACTTTTTTAGTGGCACAAATGCCACACAGACAGGAATCAAAAGAAGCCCCCATGAATCCAAACCTTTTTATACAAATCTCTTGAGAAACTTATATATGGGGTTTTTAATTTAGATGTTTATAGCATAATTCCTAGGAGAAAAAAAAATTAAAAAATATTTGTCAAGATATTTACTCTAATTATACTAGACTTTTCTTTCTCACGTGTAATTATTTTATTTAAATCAAAGTTTCAAGCAGTTCTCTTGCAAATTAGCCTTAAACACTAGTCACCTTATTTTTTCATATTCCTATGGGCAACAATGTTAATTGGTAAGCAGCACTATTTCCTAGAAAAAAAGTAAATACAAGTCCTCGGGTTTATGGAATCTGAGTTCCTTTCAAACAATTACTGTTGGATAATAATCCAATTATATCTCAAAGAAAAAAAGACAAGTTGTGTACAACATGTATTTTTCTTTCCAACACAGAAGCTGAAACTTCTCCACTGAATTTCGTATTAAACTTCCTGTGACTGTAACAACTATACTGTGATGATTATATTAAATTGAAATTTGAAAGTATCGATACAAAACTAAAATGGACTATATAGGGACATACACAAAATATATTACTAAATCGTATCAAAATGAAGGATGATTATTTCTAAGGAAATAAATGCAGAACCCTAAGTAAATTAACCAACTTATTTCCCATGTAACTTAATCATCTGTCCACATGGAGGGGGAAGTTTATGCCAAAGATCAACACTGAATTCTAATTACATGAAGTAACCTAACTACAGTATGTTGCTGCTTTTTAAAAATACAGCTCCAACATGTTATTTCTGCTTTACAGTGTTCAGTAATGTTGATACAAGCTCAGAATAGCTAATACTGTGCTGTAAAAGATGCTGTGCTGCTTGGAATTTAAAATAGTACATTAGAAATAAAAATGCTGAATACCTGTGCCATTATTTCTAGGATCAGGAGCAAACAATTTTACAGTAATTTTTGGCAACATCCACTGCATCCATAGGCTGACACGTCCACTTGAGACTCCAATATTACTTGTTGTTTGTTCCAATGTAATGGAGTCTGAGAATGGAGAATCATCACCTCCCTGAAGAGAATCACCCTATGAAACAGAAGCAATAGCTGAGGAAAAAATAAGTATTGCTTTACACCACTTCTCTTTTTTTCTGTCTAGACTGATATAGATGCCCAAACTATAGAAACACAGATGCACCAGTAATACATTTGAATTAAGCCATTTTTAACACCAAGAAAAGATAAACAAAGTATTTTTGCCTTTTCTTTGGTAGAGATAACAGACTTTGGCAAAGACTAAATGGTAAAATCGTAAGGTTCTATGACAGGCCTCCCTGGCATAGCACAATTTCCTTATTAACTCTACACTATGGAAACACTATCATCAGTTCAAAACACAGGCCAATAGGAATATTTGTAGATGCAACAGGAAAAAGGATATGGAGGTTTGTGCATGTCTGAAAGGCAAAAGAAGAAAGAGTCACTGGAAGTACCACATGAAGAAACACCCAGTAAGGCTGTAACACTGACACTGTGCACACACTGGGTTTGGGTTCTTTTTATTCCCCTTCTATGTTTCCCTGTAATTGCTTGGAAAAAATATTTCAGAAAATAGAAGCTTTTTTTTGGTAAAAATTAGAAGTATTTTAGTTGCCAGTTTCTAAATACTTCTGTTTAAAAAATAAGACTGTCTCTTGTAATATTCTTAAACATATAAAATGTTGACAAATGAGCTTGTAGAAGCTTCTGTGCAATCAATAATCTCTGTTCGTTCCCTAAAACTTTAAGGGCTCAACAAAAAAGACACAAAGGTTAATGCTTTTAGGAAAAGAACATGACAAATGAAAGCTATACTGAAAATTTTCTTATGTGGGCTTATTAGAGCAATACAGGCATGTTCTGATAATATTTACCAGCAGAAGCATTTCATCTGCTCCTTTGTTGGATCTTACTGTCTCCAGACAGGGAGGGAAAGATGGTAACATATAATTGCTCATCAGCCCCTAGTGTTTACAGTCTATTAAACTGAATGCAAGGGACACAGAAGTCACTAATGTCATCCAGAAGCTACTGGATATCCAGGACCATCTTCACTTGCAACTCCACCATCTGTTGCAAGTTTTCTTCATTCAAGCACGAAGAAAGAAACATGGTTTAGTCACTTTGATCCATTAATATCAAGTTGTTCCTAAAATTAACAGACTAATAAACACCCAAAGTTTTATCTTTCACTGAAGGTTCGTGGGATTAGGCATTGTACATCATGATGAACAACATATTTGAGATTTATCTAATTAATAGTCAAGATTATTTCTATGGAAGGCACCCTGGAAATCAGATCTACACAGCAAGCACTACAACTGGACTGAAACCATTTGAAACTGTCAGGCAAGAAATCAGAATGCACTCAATTCAGCTTCAGATGTCCCAGCAAAGCTTACTTTCAGTAGCAAAACTAAAAATCTGACAGTACTTGCCTCATTCTGCAGTCCAAGACTGAAAAATGCAAGTATGGAAGTTCTGTTAGCAATCTATTTTCTGGATGGGTAGGACCTATCCCAAACCAAATGACATAGCTCATATGGAAGCATTTATGTTGACAAATCATATTTTCATTCAACTCAGGCCTACAATTTAATTATAGGTTTTCTAACCTCTTAAGAGGACACAGAGAGAAACAGCAAAGATACTTTATCTGTGTGCAGTAATCTTTACCCTTGAAAAGCTCAGTGATACTACAATTGGTAAGAAACCATCCATGTTGTCAACAGCTGACACAGAGAACTTACAATTTCAGACACTCATCCATATGAGGGAGGGAAAACTTGTCCAACCAACCAATGCATGTTTCTGGAAAATAATACCTAAACATGAAACTATAATACCTGGACCAGATCAGATGTAACAAAAAGTGTTGAAATGAAAATTAAGATCCAGTTCACCTTCAATAATCTATCACAATGGTGGCTTTGTGTTAATCAAAATGGATGAAAGAAAACAAGTATACTTCTATTTATTTTTATATTTCTTATGTAAGGCACTATTGCTTACAGCTCTGAACAGATTACCTGGAGAGCCATAGGTGACCATCTTTTGAAAAACTGTTAGACTCCAGAGGTGCAAAAAGCATTTGCTCCCTACCGTGTTCTAATTGAGCTAACTTCCTTATACAGTCCCACCTGAAATCTTTTTCCAAGTCGTAGATTTAGCATGACCCTCTTGCTTTTATTGTTTGTTCACTCTTCCTCTTCCGTTTTACTCTTACACTGCCTGAAAATTTAAATTATTAAATACAGCAGGGTCTGTCTTCTGCTGTGTATCTAATAATATTTAATGCCTACCACAGCAGGACATGTAACTGGAGAAACCTCAGATAGCTCATTTCAATAAGATGCATCTAGCTCCCAAGCACGAGTGGCACATAGAACACATGGCACCAACAAGATAATTAAAAAAAAAAAAGGTGTGGTAGAACCTGCTAAATAACATGTTCAGGACAGAGGTTAACTCCTTTCTGCCAAACTGTGACGGCGACTTGCATTTCCTATTTGCTTCTCTAGCAAATTCCTTCCTGCATCTTGCCAGACATTTTTGTCCAGACTCCTATCTCTTCATACTTTTTGCTAACCATGTCCTTGCAAGACATTTCCTACTGTCTTCACAAAGAACTCTACTCTCTCCAGTGCCACTTCATTATCCTACAAAGCAGCACTAACTGACAGTAACATGAGAGTAAATATCTTTCAAGCACTGTAAACAGAATTCAGTTTTGTTTCTTCAAGGATGCTGGCACCTGTCCTTGGAACGAACAGGGGGAAATAGCCTTGGAGAGTGTCAGGCCTGGAAGTTCCCCAGCATCTGAAAGGATGTAGGCAGAGCAGTCACTCCTGCCATGCTAACCTATGTTGGTCCTTATTGCTTCTCCTGAAACAGCAGGCTCCAGGAATAAGACAGTGACATAACCCAGGAAGAAACAACCACTCAGCCATTTTGCTGTCCTCTGACTATCACTGTCAACTCTCAGCAAACACTCGCCTGCCTCCCTTCAACTATTTACTGGGCTCACTAGGAAAGCAATAAAAGGTAAGAGTGAAAAAGATATCCTTCCAAAACCAGAAAAAAACATAATACTTTTGAGAATCCTCTTTCCCATTTTAGTGACCCCTTATTTGCAAAGTCTTCATTCTGACATCAGAGACACCTCTGCCCATGTCATGATCTGAGATTTCATGCCAGCACAATGGCATTAGTACTGAGCCTTTCCATTTCTGCCAATAAATTCCTTTCTTTTTGTTTTTTTTTCTGTAGAACATCCACATGGTTCCTTTGACACTGTGCCTTTCAATAACTTCCCATACTTTCATAATTTGCCTTTGAATGATTGCCCTAAAAGATGATGCTTCTGTGTTGGAGCTTCATTGTGTCTGAGATGACTGTTCTCATCAAACTTCACATCTCTAGAAAGACAGTGGAGTCAACAGTACTTTGGAACAGGGGGATTCCTTCAGCAGGGCAGCTCTGAAGGAAGGAGCCAGCCAAAGAGAATTTCGTTCTGCTGAGACCTTCAGATGGATTTCACAAAGTATCAAGAAATAAAAGCCAATTAAGGTAAAGAAAGAGAAATACAATACTTACATGTTTAGTTACAGTTCAAAACAAAGTTCAAGCCAATGCTGATGTTTTGTGGACCCATCTGTAGCTCTCTATTCTTTGCATTCTATAAAAAGCAATTTTTTCCCTTTTTTTTTTTAATCTGAAGAATTTTTCAAGTTCTTTTTGTACTGTAAACACACTTAATTTTGCCAAACCGTAACTTACGAACTGTGATGGAATGGGTGGGAATGAAAGACAGTCTCCTTGTCTTCCACACAAAGCCTCACTTTCCCACTGAACATGTTCCAAAATGGATTTTGAATGAAAATCAACTTGGTTCTAAAATTTTGGCAGGTCTCTACATTTCTGATAATTAAAAAAGAAGAAAACAATAGCTGATTAAACTTAAAGGAGTATACTTAACAGCAAATACGTGCAGCCACCATGGCAATTCTTGAATTTTATGATTGGGTTCTTTTATTTCCATAATTTAATGTTTTCAGCTGTTTCATGCATTTTATTTTTTTTTCCACAGAGAGCAACGTTCATTTAGTGGTTTGAGTGCAAAGATAACACTACTCTGAAGAAAAGTGAGGCTATAGTTTTCCCACACTTCTTTAAGATTATTTTTCTGAACATATTAAATTATGTACAATATCTCTCAGAGAATCAGTCAGTTAATAATTTTGACACAAGGTTACTTAAAACAGTATTTGTGAGATTTGTGAAGAACTGCATTTATCCAGCATAACCCCAGACCATGCATGAAAAGCAAATAAACCCAGGAACGTGCAACCAAACTTAAAAGCAGCAAATCCTGAATTTTAGGAAATGTGGCCCCTACCAAGGGGCTTCCAAGCTATTGTATCTATGAAGTCTACCAAAAAACCCCAGAGTTACAGGTACTGACCCAAACGTATCATTACCCTGAAAATGCCAGGGTTTGGAATCCATTCTACCACAGAACCTAAAAGCCCTAACAAGGGTCTCAGCTCTCTTGGGCTTCACCTTGCCCTGCAATTCTGTACTCAAGCTACTCTGGGAGACATCCCCAGCTGCTCAACGCCCTGTCCCGGACAGAGGTGACAGGGTACTGCCTCCACCCATCCCCTAATTCAACAGTTTAACTTCAACATACTACCTGCATTTTTTCTGCCATTACAACATGTGTGAACAGTTGAATTGGCCCATTCCCTTTGTCAGTGGCAGAGGCTCCTCTGAACAGAGACAGAACATGTTGAATGACTGCCCTTACAGAGGCAAAAAATGGAAGATATTGCATTTCTTCCTAGCATTCTTTTAATGGTAATGTAAACACAACCATTGGGCAGAGACAAGAGGCCTGAAAAACTGATGGTCTGCAGTAGCTGACATCTCCCCCCCTTCCCAAATAAGCTCAAACTCATAGAAATTTTTTGCACTGAAAAACTAAGAAATTGAAGTGAGAAGAAAGGCTGTGTCTTGTTTCTCATGGAGTTTCAATTTTCATTTTGGATTTTCAGCACCCAGCATGTTATTGTAAAATATGTTTATGCATTAATTTTCTGCTCCGTTTCCAGATCTACTGAAAAATCAAGCCAGAGTCAGAAACCCTGAACTATTTTCCCACAACTTCTCATGCCAAGTCCTAAAATATACAATTTAATTCTTTTACCAATTGTTGCAAATTGACCAATATACTGAGTTTATTTTCTTACCAGAATTTATCTTTGTTCATCATGAAGAGCCAAACATATGAGGCCTTCATCCTTGGCCTGACTAAAGCTTGGGGATGATCACAGTTTGGCCACACTAATGCTATGCCTTATCAAAATAACTTCTGCGTTCTTGCTCAATCACTGAGTTTCCCCAAGGACTAAACACTTCTACCACTGTTTGTACTTCAGTAAACAGTAACAAGTGGCCTGTTGTAGTCTGTACTACCTTTGCTTTTGTGTTTCCAAAGCAGGGATGGTAAAAATGATTAACTGTTTCCAGCCTCCAGTATTTAAGCCTCTTACTCATATCTCCCTGTCCTACCACCACCCAGGCTAAAAGTCAGTAAAAGCCTAGGTAGCTTTACCCACATCAGACTGCAGTGCTCACCATCCAGTTGTCAGCAAGAAAATAATTAGACACAGCTTAAAATATAAATCATTCACAAATCACATAAACAAATTACTTTTTTTTTTCTGTGTGATATAAACAGTTGTGCTAGTTTGCTTTCTTCTTTTATAGCAAGTCTGTTGCAGCTGAAAGAAGCTTTAAAAATAATCATGTGTCTCCCACAGAGCAAAACACAGTAACTATAAAATCTCTAAACTTAAAAAAATCCCACAGCTATGGTAGTAAAGCATTTTTTGTTTGACAGACTTCAAGATTTCAAGACTCAAAAATATAGAAATAAATAAACAAAATAGAGAGTCTGATAAGAAAACAAACTTCTGGAAAATTTCCCAATGTCAAACCTATAGAATAATATTATATATTATATTATAATTATATAATTATATATAATAATATAATTATAATTTAATTACTCTATTCTAATGTTTTCCCTTGTTCAGTAATTCACTAAACTTCATTTAGATAATTTAGTATTTTTAGGAGAAAAATTATCTAGATAGTGAATAACATTTGTTGAGAACAGGAAGAAAATTAAATAAATTATTAAAAACATTTTGCAAAAGGGTAGGATATGAACACTGAACTTGGAACAATATTATCAAAATAATCTTACTAACATATGGATTAAAACAATTACCGAATCAATTTCAATTAATGCTTCAAGTACAGCATGTACTCCAAATACTGCTGTCTAAAGAGAAGGTCAAAAATAAGTAGTTATTTATAAAACTGGTGGTTTCCAATTTTAATGAGAAATTCATTTGATATGAGTAGGTGGAAAAATACTATTTTTGTGACCATATTGTTTCCTTAAAATTATTGCTCACCTTCAATTCTGTATCCATGGCAAATTTTTTCACAATTGAAATCATGCACACATAGAAACACACCAAAACCAAGGCTATCCAAATAATACAGAAACATTTTAGTGAAACAACTTAAGAACTCAAACTCTAGCTCAAACACCTTTTAATGACGGTTGCCTCTTCTGTGTGTGTGTGTATGATGCATATAAAAAGTAAGCAGTAGCAATCAACATTTAATTTTCTCCAAACCTGGAAACTGATATAAACTATACACAGGGCTCAAGCAATCCTGGCCAAACATTGAATATGTAATTGCACTCAGAATTCAAATTGTTGTGTATCTGCCTGTGTTTCAGAGCTGTTCTATGAGGTGCCCCTAAAGCTGATGGGGTTATCCTGAGACTGAAACCCAGCCCCTCAGAAAAGTCTCATCCCATTCTAACAGATTTATGTTAAAAGCAAAGCACTGCATACATGTGATGCCTTGATATACCTTCCACTCATCTTATGCATTTTTGACTCTGTCCTGGAGCACAGACAAGGTCAGCTTATTATTCTAAGTAGTAAACCTGAATGAGGCACTAAGAAAAAGACAAATACTCAGTCTGTGCAGTTGCACAGCCTCCTGTGACCACCCATTGTACTATACACCAGCTACCTGGTGACTTATAGCTACTGATACTCATAGATGAAGTTTAATGCTGTATTCACACTGATAAAACAATTAGCCTGCTTTCCTCAGTATGGCACAGAACTCCTTCCCATGACTCTAATATTTTACAGTCTTAGGCACACAGACATTACAATCAGGTACCAGATTGCTCCAGGCAGTTAGGCAGTGTTGTAAATTAAGGAAGCAGAAATACCTAAATCAAATCTTATATTTGAAGATGCATTCCCAAATGCTCATGTGACTGAGCTACAAAAGCACTTCTGAAACGTGGACAGCTGAGAGCAGGGAATGAACTGAGCTTCAGAAGTAGCTCCTGGATGGCACAGTAGTTCAACAGCAGCTGGATGGAGGTGAGATGAGCACACAGCCAGATGCAATGCCAGCCTTGGCAGCATTCACAGCCCTGGTACCTCTCTTGGGTGCCAATACAATTTACACACAGCAGCCCTTCACCCAGGCATCAGAGTGACTGGCTGACTACTTGGAATGGCTCACAAGCAGCACCGGTATCACAGGTTCTTTCAAAACAACACTTACCATTCTACTAATTCTGGACTTGATAAATGCCTTATGTTTCTTGAACTGACCATACTAACGTGTTTTCTGACATATGCTAATATGCACTCACTTGAAAGAGAAACAATACAGAAAAATAATAAATATAGAAGCAATATGGAAAATTATTGGTTTTTTCTCTCTTCTTTTTGTTCCACCAAAATGAGCAATGAAGTATTCTTCATTAGTTTATTGGGACAAAGTTACTTTCCACCTGGACTCTACTGCTCTTTCTGATTTTTCTGATTCTTCCTTGACTGCATACCACCACGCTTTGTAGGTCAGAACTCACATAACACTTTTTTTAAAGAAATAAAAATACCTCTGTAGTGGTCCCAATGTCAGCAGATGGACTGTACGTGCTGGTATCTGGTGGAATGGTACCAATGCTACTTTTAACTGGAGAACTAGGAGGAGCAGGTCCTGTCATGGTTTCAGTATAGACAGAAGAAATAGATTGATATAGAACTCCTTTCCTTTGAATTTTATTCCAAACTTTACTTGTGATCTCAGCTAGTTCATACAGAAGCTGCACCTAAAGGAAAAAGTAAAACTTAATTTTAAAATTAAGCTTTTCTTAATGAGGTGAAGGAAAAATCATCCAAGTCCTCCACTGAGACTTATAATCTGGCAGAACTGAACTTCTCATGATATATAATGTTATCATAAGCAACTACATTGCAAATAAAATAACTAACATCAGTTACAGTATACTGACTTTGATAAAAATAATCTGTGCTGTGTGTAAACATATGGCACATAGCTCAAAAACATAACCAATAACATGGTCTTGTAAAACTTCTACTAACATAAATTTTAACACTTAAAAAAAGGTAATTTTTCATATATTTCATATGTATAGATACTGTCTCTAGGAAAAGGCAAATGTAAACTTTGTAAATTATTAACTGCAAAAATTAATAATTTAAATTAAATTAAAATAAATTAAAATAATGATCCCATGCAGCATGTGAAACTGATCTAGTTTTGGAAGACTATTCACTACCAAACTCAACAGTCTCCTGGCATATGTCATTCCAATATTCAGAAACACACAGTTTAACTTGCACATTGTTTGACTCAGTTCTAAGATATTTACACACTTTTTTGTAAATAGGCATTAATCATGGAATTTGTATGACAACATAGTGGAATATACCATACAAAAAAAGCTCAGAGAAAACTGAAAATAATATATAAGCAGATTCACAGCTGGATACCATACCTAACTTGCCATTATAAAAAATTGAAAATCTCATATTTATAAGAACTTTAAGCCTCAGGACACTTCTACTCTATGAAGCTGGCTTCTTATGTGGGCAGAACAGATGCAGAAAAACACTGTTGTCAATCTACATTTGATATAAAACAGTACTTGATTTTGTGCGTGAGAATGTGCGATGAAGTCTCAAAGTACACACTGCAGTCCTTAAGAGGTGAAATGTTGGAATTTTATAAAAACCTTCTTAATTCATCTTGGATTTTCTTTTGAAGTTTCAAGGCTTACACAGAGCAGGTCACATAATCTTTTGACAGAATTTTTCCTTACAGAGTATAACCTTCCAGGAACATTTTTTGTCTTAATACACAGAGCAATCTACAGACAAACAACTCTGGCTGTGACAAAGAGCTCTTTCTGTTATGCTCTAAAGTATTTTGTGTCTGTAGCATTCTGATGTGCACTGGTAACTTTTAAACTACAAAACTTGAATTTCTAAGTTTTCCTGAGTCTTTTCTAAGTAATGTAGGAAGCTCAACTAGTAATGTCCACCCAACTGATTGACTAATGTAACATTAACTGGTGTTGACACTTTGCTGGCAAAAGTGTCTCTAGAAATTTCATAGGATACAGGCAGATATCCAAATCATACATGCTTACAATTTCCCCCATCCCAATTTTTTTCAAGAAACCAAAGGATAACTTAAACTATATTTGTTTTAATGAAGCAGGGCTTTCAGAAAATTATCTATGCTACTGTTCCTAAAGGTTCAAAGTAATGCAAAAGAAGGAACTCGTGTTTACACATATGCTCATATAACGAGATGAAGAGGTTTGTCATGAGTTAATCCAACACTGAGGGGTTTAAATCCTATCAGGGTTGCAGTAGTCATCATCACTAAAGCTAATTATTACTTATCTTGTCAGGGAGATTTTCAAAAATTGCTCAGTCTTTCCAGCCACTCTGAAACACTGGCTATTTCAGACAGCAGTAGCCATGTCTCTGAACATCACCAGCAATGGGACAACCAAGTAGTATGATCAAAATACTCTATCCTGCTCTGAAACTAGAGACAGAATAAGCTCACCAAACAAAAAGGCACACTTTCATTAGAGGGAAATGATTTTCCTGGAAATATGTTAATAAGTAAAAAATACAAAAAAGCCTCACACCAAAATCTTACTAAATCAAAAAAGATGGCATGTCTACATGCAACTAAAATTTCAAAACTTCAGATAAAGTTATGCCTTTGGTTATTTTTAATGCACGTTATTTTCTTCCCTTGGTTGTTACTCATTAAAATGGAAGGATTTCTACTTCTCATGTTGGTTACACTTTTTCAAATGAGTAGTCTCAATATTTTGCAAATCCATTTCTGATTCTATAAGAAGGGCTAGTATAAGTTTAAGGCCTCTCTCCTTTATAAGTATTTTTGAGCATAACAGTTAATATGTAATAATTATTTTTAGAACACATGTTCAGGAGAAGAAAAAATGGTAGGACAAAAATAAGGATAACTCTGGCAGTATTTGTTAAAAAAGCCTTCACCCTCTCACTGCTTCTACTCCCTCCTCAGCAAAACCACACATAACTCAGTAAGACCCCAATGACTACTTGGCAAAATCTGTAAAGCTCAATATGTTACAGCATTTTATACTTTAAAAATAAAATATTACTACAGAATTGAAAACTACAACCAAAGACAATATCCTGGCAATTTTGCACACTGGAAATGTCTATTGACTTTATGACCATCAGAATGGTTTCATATTAAATCATAGCAGTCGTATAAATATAATACTTCACCTTTGCTACCATTAAACAAATTCACCAAATTTCACCTAGTTCAAGGCTGTCATCTACAGAAAAAAATACAGCCTGTCATTGTAAGGAATCAAATTTCATAGTTACTCTACTGTGAATTTATAACTATCAAATGCTGTTTATGTAACTGTATTTTTCATCGTCTATTCTTCAACATCTGGTTAAAGAAGACTGATTGCTTTTTTCTTCCCTTTTGCATAAGTAAAGCAGAAAGGACAAGCAAGGCACATGTAAAGGAGAAAAGACATTTCAAGAACCTTCAGTAAACTCAAATGATTTGTCTGCATCCCTTCAGTCATTAGAATACTTCAGTAAATTAATAACATCACAGTGTACAAGGTCACCCTTTAAGACAGCATCTGATCTGATATTGCACTGTACAACTTCATTTTAACATTTCACTATGCTCATAAAATGATTTATATGGAGCTTACAGTTTCAATTTTTTAAGTGCAAGTACTTTTGTACAGTTTGCAAAACAAATTATTTGATTACATTTTAATAGGAATGTTAGAAAAATACTGTTTTTTTCAATTTTCTTTTAAATTTTCAACTCAAATTTAGGTAAGATTTGCACTTATAACAATGTAATTTCACTTTTAATATTATTAAATCCCTACTCTATTTGGAACTACAGCACACTCAGTCCAGGTCAGGAAAATACAAGGTGCACTTTCTGAAAAACCCAAGAAGACCTTTTCTGTTTAATAAACACAAATGAGGTGGTAACTTTTTTTTACATACATACATCTGATTTTTCTTCCCTTTACTGTAGGATACCATTGTTTGTCTAAAAACCACTTTATGTTAGAAGAAATGTTAGTTCTATGAAAATGTAGCAAAAAAAATTACATTCAACCACTTCAATAGATGAATCCACAGCATCATACCATTAAATGGTACATCTGCAATTCATTTCACTCCATCAGCCAAAAGATGCATTTAGACTACAGCTATTACATTTGGAGAAGAGTTTAAATTACAAAAGTTGAGAAAGCTTCAAAGCAAATCTCAATCTAAGCACCTTGATCTTGATGGCCCAGTTAAAAATAAATTAAGATAGAGACCCTCTTCATGAAAACGCAGATCAATCGCGCTTAAATCAAGTTATTTTTTATTTCCTTTCATAAATCAATTAAATGTACCAACCTGGGGGTTGGAGCATTTTATTTCAAGAGACTCAAGGTCGACATGGAGGCAGACGACAAACGAGTGTCTGGATTCTGGCCCTGAAGCAAGCAGTTTCTGTGAAGTCACAGCTAAAGTAGAAGTACAGCCCATTGGTTCTACCAAATTAAGTGTCATTTGTTGTCCAAGGAGAGTATATATACTGAAGTGATGCAGACTAATTGTCCATGGAAAAGCATCACCTAATAATTAAAAAGAAGGGAAAACAGTTAAACGTTTGCTTAATAAAAAGTAGGGGATTAATTTCACACAACTAGTAAAGGCCTTATTCTAAACCACCTTAAAAGTCAGCAAGTGCAATCAATAACCATTAAATTGATCTCAAACACTCATAGATATAATTCAACCATCAATTCCATGCCATACTTCAAAATCTAAACAATACCAATAAGTTTTTTACAACTTTGAAAAATTGAAATACATTGGAAATTTTAACCCCAAACTGTGAACAAACACGTACAACACAATCTTTAAAGAATCTTCTTGCTTCGTATAATTTTCCTCAAACTGAGGAATATCCAGAAACCACTCCTCACTTTTTTCAGCATATGGATGCAATTCTGAGGCAGTTCCTTCTATTATATACTTACACATACTTACAGGTTTTAACACTAAAAAAGCAAATTCTTTCCTCAAAAAATCTATAGGTTGCATCTCAACACAGCAGTGCCACAGAGTGAAGCCTATCCCAATGCACTGCTCAGGTGAGACCGCCCACAGCGCTTCACTTAACTTCCTAAGAATAGAATGGTGATGGATTTTCTAAAAACAAATTACTATGGACATACACTTAGCACTTCATTTCTTATATTTAAAAGGAAGCCCACCCAGAGAAGGGCCTGGCATCCTACCAGGAATTATTATAAAGAATAATCAGTGAGAGAATTGGCAGTGTACAGCTGAACAACAAAATGCCTACAGCTTCCATACGATCAATTTTCTTCAGGCTGTCAAGAGATGAAAAAGGAAAGTTTCCAAAGCGGGATCACAGAATTATTTGGGTAGTTCTTTTAAGGACCAACAGGAACCCCTTTTAGTGAATGAAAATCTTCAACAGCTCTACCAGCTAGAGTTGAAAGGAATCAAGCACACAGATTACAGAACGTGAAACAGAATCCCTGTGGTGGGTTGACCCTGGCTGAATGTCAGGAACCCACCAAAGCTGCTATCACTCCCTTTACTCAGATGGACCAGGGAGAGAAAATACAACAAAAGCCTTCTGGGTTGAGGTATGGACAGGGAGAGATCACTCACCTGTTACTGTTCATGAGCAGAACAGACTCAACTTGGCAAAGTCCATCTGTAGCCAGATGGAACTGACTCTATTGGTCATAAGTAAAGCTTCTGGAATGTTCTCATAGATGTCAGCCCTGTGTCCACCCCACTAACAAAACCTTGCCATGCAAACCAAATACAATCTCACATATGATAACCAGGTCCCAGAGGAAAAAAAAACAAAAACAAAACCACAGGCTCTGAGAGAAACACTGAACCAAAACCCAAAGAATGCTCAAAAGAAGTAAGGAAAATAAGGCTATGAAAGACATGTGGATAATTCTAATTTTACCTAAAACAGATATGGGATTTTGCTCTTCAGAGGGTTAAGAACATAACAGTATTTCAGGGGGTCTTTGGTGGTTTTTTAGTTTGGTTTTGTTTTCTTTAAAGAAAGTCTTCATCCCATTTACCAGATTTCCTGCAGAGGAAGTTGGGCCTTTTTGTCACAACTTAAACAACAGAGAGTCTGTGCCCAGTATGTGAATTTTCAATACACCAGGAGAAACTGCATGGCCCAATATGAAGTAACATAAAAGTAGCTGGATGCAGTGGGAGATCCAAACACAGCAGACTGGTGAGCATCCACAAACCTCAGCCTTGCCTCAGTCTTCATCTTTGTACAGAGAACATTCATCTGGAGAAAGAGAAGGAGAAAAGTTCTCCTTCCTATATGAAAATTCAGAAAGTTATTTGTTATGAGGTTTTATTTTTCAAAATTTGGGCCTGAAGTAATGGATAAGAAGAGTCCAAATTAATTTAATACCCCGGAAGCACAGGAGACAGTCTTGAGAATCAGGGAAGAAAATGGCCAACAAATACAAAGGTACAATGGGATGGGCCCCTTGGAGTCTCATGGGAAAATAAAAAATTCAAAACAATGTTTTTAAACAATATTTGAAGAATGTGTTTGCTGCCTGGTGTGGCCTACAGTCAATACTGCCCTGCTGAGAAATCACAGCACTAAGAAGTAGCACAAATTGTTAACTGTGAACATTTAAAGAAATTAATAGAGTTTTGAAATTAAAATAGTTTCATTCCAACATGTTTTTACCATATTATTTTGGTTATTTATTTCTTCCACAGGTAGCATCAGCAATAAATTCATGAAGTGTCAGGAGTATCTATCAGTAAACTCTGTGTGTCTCATGCTCAGAACAAATGAAAAACTTCAGTAGTTTATTTTTAAGCTATTACATACTGAAGAATTCAGCTCTAAGTAACTCAAAAATATTTTTGAAAGGTTTTCAGATTAAACATTTTGAGGCAGTTAATTTGTGCTTTTTTCCAAGTTTAGTCAGCCAAGAAATACAAAATATTAATTGTAATAGATGGGAAAAATTCAAATGTGAAGTCAACTCCAATGACATGTTTCTAATTACTACACATGAACTTTGTATTTTTCTCTGCAACCACCACAGTAAATTAACATAGTTAATATTTCATGGATTGGAAAGAAAGAATATCTAAGGAAAAAACTGAATGTTAGCTCTAATAGGCTGCATACATTATCTACCTTAAAAAGAAAACAGTGATCAAATTTTATCAATGTACAGAAACCACAGTATGTTGAAAAAACACTGGAGTAAAGATAGGGTGAATTTACACTATAAAATTCCCCTTTATGTCATCAATTACGTCTTCTTCAGCTCCATATGCACTATGCCTGTACTAACACTTCATTGGAACTGTCCACCTGATAAATCCTTGTTTTGTTGTTTTACCTATGTCTTACTTGTTTTTTTAAAAAAATGTGCCTTCATTCATTTGCAAATTTGTTTTATGAAATTATTAAAACATTAATTCAAAGTGTCTAAACATCAAATGCAACATTGCTTATAGGATTTTCCCATGATTTAAGGAATGATTTCTTGGTAGGAAGGAAAAGTCAGTGCTACTCTTGGCAGGTATTTTCTCTACATCTAACCTTCCCATCTGTGTATACAATTTATCACCTAATAATTAGATTCTTTTAATCTGAAATATTTTAAGCAAACCTGGAATTGCCTTCAGTGGAACTAGAGAGCACCCCACATCTATTATGGCAAGATTATAAAATAGACACATGAAAGATTCCTACTGTGGCTGAAGATTCTGGTTAATTCCTGATCTACTGCTAAAATAAATCCTTATTTTTAATTTCGTAGAGCAAAATCACTGATTTATATTTGAAAATACATTTATTAAACTGTTTCAACTGCTTTGATAACTTCTTAAATTTATAAATACCGCTTTAAGATATTTGGCAATTGACTGACCCAAACATCAGACAATTTTCAAAGAACTGGCATTTACCATTTATCTGCTACTTGCAATAGTTTAGCAATACTCCTTTCCTACAGAATTTTAAAATCATTTTTCCAATATATAAACAAAACTTTTTGCTATGTGCAAACACTTTCTCTGGTACTTACAGATGCACTTTGTTTCTTTGCTAGAGTTAATCACTAATGTTCATAACAAGACTTTCCATATGCATGACATACAATACTGATAAATGTATTTAACTATTAATAACTGTATGCTCTGACTTTTATGTAGTATTTTCTTTATTTTAAAAACCAGATTGCAAAAATGGCATTTGTACACCATGTTGTGTATACGCTGCTGACAGTTCTACAAAGAAAAATTTTGTTTAAAATTAGTCATGGTAGGAGAGGGATTATGAAAGCTTTATCATGCTTGTGCTCTGGGATCTATTCCCAGGCTTACTGGTGGTATCCCTTGCAATCCTTACAAAGCAACCTGACTACTCTGTCTTCATTTCCCTTTCTGTACTCACACTACAGGGTCTTTACCTGCATTTCCAATGCACTCATTCTCATGTGAATATGATGTCTAAAAAAAAGATACTGCAATCACTACATGTTAGGTCACTTGTACTTCCTCCCAGCCATGCAACAGGGAAGTAGTTCTATGGCTGCACAGTCCCAGCTTCTCAAACATGAGAACTAATTTTACAAGGCATTACCATAACAGGTAAGTTAAATACTATAATTGCTATCACAGATGGTGACATTGAATATAACATCAAACAAACCAAAAAGAAGTAAATTTAGATTAACAATAAAGAAGAAATTATTCACTACAAGGGTAGTAAGATATTGGAAGAGGTTGCACAGAGAAGTTGTGGATGCCCCATTCCTGAAGGTACTCACAGACAAGTTGGCTGGGGCTCTGAGCAACCTGGTCTAGTGCAGTGTCCCTGCCCTTGGTAGGGGGGTTGGAAATAGATGATCTTTAAGGTTGCTTCCAACACAAACCACTCTATGAAGCAGCACACTATTTCAATGTCAAATATTTATCTTAAACCTAATAACTGAAAAAATAATTTCTGTAAATTTGAAGGTGAACATTTTTAAAAATCTAATACAAGATGATAACTTCTAAGAATGCCAACATACAGCTGTTCTAATTTAAACACTTAACTGCTTTTTTCAGGTTGAAATCTATATGCTTCTATTATATTGTAGTAGTTTATGACCAATACATTTCACTACAATGAATTCATGCTGAATTTGAAGTCCTAATTTCCTACTTCCCTGCAAGTCACTTGACACATTATTGAGTTTAAGCATATGTTACAAAATTCTGTTAAGATATATAATCTGTCTTATTTCACAAACAAAAGCCATCTCTCAAATTTAAATATTTGGAATACAGTGATTCATATGACTGTCAGTATACGGCTATCCCCATGAAAATGTGCATATGATATCTAGAAATATCAACAATTTTAAGATATTTTGAACACTGCTTTCTAGAAGTATTTTACTGTGCCTTACCTAAAAATCTGTATCTTACTGTAAACAACACAAGCAAACATTTCTACAAAGACGGATTCATAAAAGTTACTGCTATGAACCCAAAGAGGAACATTATTATATTAATAATAATCAGTATTATTTAAAAATCAGTAACTAAAATAATTCAAAATGCAAACTTCTAAACACAGGAGGATTACATCATACAAAAAATTTTCATTATTACTTTAAAACAGTGCTTTACCTGAAGCAAAATTCCCTTCACGTCTTCCACTTGTGTTCCTGTTATAAGAGTTTAGATTTTTGGAAGCTCACTTAGCAGTCCAGATGTCCTGATCATAACAACATATGTTGTCCAACTACATTTACCACATTTTATCTTATTGCTGTAGGTTGGAATTTAGAGATTATACAGATGAATTATCAAGTATTTGAAGTTAGATGTGCATGGAAAGCCACAACTCCTGCTAAGTGCTTCTCTAAACATTTCAGTTTTGCTCAAACTGTGTTTCTAACTATTTATTTTCTTCTTAGTAACTATTTTATTTAAAGGGCAAGAGGTACAATTTGCCCTGGAAGAGATTTAATACTGATATAAGGAAGTTTTTACAGTAAGAACAATAATTCACTGGAACAACCTTCTTAGAGATGTGCAGGTTTTCAAGAAGCACATGAGCAGGGTTTGGATAATGTCATCTTTGCCACGAAAGTTTGGACCAGTGATCATTCAAGATCATTTCCAACCTGGCCTTCCAGGTTCTATAATTCTGTGATTCTATATTAACATCCTCACTAAATACTACCTCACAGATCTCTATCTGATTAATTTGTACTATTAAGATAATAGTTAATGTAATTCAATACCCTACTTAATTTGTTATTCAACAGAAGTTCAAAGGAATATCTCATTCTGTACATAGATAAATCCATTTATGAATGCTTAGTTATTTAGCATGACTGAGAGACATGTTTCTGAATAAAAATTCTGTAGAAGTACTTAAAATGTTCTTTTAAGCATTCCTACAAACTAAAAGTACCTCAGAGATGCAGCAAAACTGTGAAAACAAAAGGAAAGACCTGGTTGTGGCATAGTGTATAAGCTATTTTTACAGTATGTTGACATCTTGAGGTCAGTAAGTATCTGTGAGTAGGCTGAAATATTCCCAAATGACAGCATGAATATGTACCATTTTTGTCCTGTTTTAGTCTTTCATGTACTAAGAAAACTATATAAGTGAGCACACAGCTTTCTGAAATGTAACAACAGATCCTTGTGAACAAGTGTTTTATTTGTATCTTCTTTATAAAAGAAGGAATGATTCAAAAAAACAGTTACCAGGAAAAGCAAGGTTGACTAAATACAATTTCTGAGAGATGGCAGCAAGTCTGAACAAGGACAGGAAGCCCCTGAAGTCTTGTTCAAAGACAGAAAGCAAATTGATAGACTCTCACAATACAAGTCCAAAAATTTTTTTACCTCTACAGGGGGAGAAACAAAGAAGGTGACTCTAAAGTTTTGAAAAAAACTTTTAAATAAACTCTTTAAGAGGGAGTTTTGGCATGGGAGAAGGCAATGGCTCCATGAGAGAATCAAAAATATCAAGATTGTGAGAACTTCTGTTTGGCATTATTCCCAGAGCACAAAGCCACACACAAATAAATTCCTTACCATAGGCTTTATCCCAACCAGGGGGATTCTTTTCTCTCACTAGGATCTTTCCTTCAAATCTGGGTCTGACAAAATTCAAATTACTTCTTATTTTCATAAATTTTTTTTACTTTTCATAAATGGTTTAAATTACATAATCAGTTTAAAACAAAAAACTTTGGTTAAATTTATCCTCTGTCACTATAATTAGCAAATTAGATCCTTCATACTGAAAGTTACTAGGAAAAACACATACACCTTTCTCTCTCTCTTTTAAACTTCTTTTTCTTTTAATTTGGCAGCATCTCTAATATGACTTTCAATATTAAAAACTACAATTTTATTTCCATTGCCGTGAGTTAAGGTAAAATAGAGTAAGGAGAAGGGTCCAACATACGCAGCAGATCAAAGGGAGAAGAAACATTGTTATAAATCCAAACAAATTTCAGATGGTAGGAGCAAAATTAGCTCTTGAATGTGATTTTGACTTAATTTTTCATACCCTTTAAATTGTTTGTATTTCAGCAGCAATAAGCAGAAAACAGAATAATTTTCTTGGAGAAAGCTGTGACAAAAGAAACAGAACAATTGCTGCATCTCCCTCTCTTCATCTTAGAATGAATGCACAGCAAAAATTCTTTCTAAATAATATAGTTCAAGAATACAATAACAAATTAACTGTACACCAATGTCATGGTTTTTTCTGGGATAGACTTAATTTTATTCACAGTAGTTGGTATGGTCTGTTTTGGACTTGTGCTGAAAACTGTGGATGATATGGATGTGTTCTGGATATTGCTGAACAGTGCTTATGGTGTTTCCTGCATCTCACACTGCTCCACCAGCAAGTAAACTTGAGGTGCTTGAGGAGTTGGGAGGGGACACAGCCTGGACAGCTGACCCCAAATAACCAAAGAAACCAACCAAACAGAAAGGCTGGAACACCTGCCTACTGACAGGAAGCAGCAAATTAATTTGTTATTTTGCTTTGCTTGCACATGCAGCTTTTACTTCACCTATTAAACTGTCTTCATCTCCACTCCTAAGTTTTCTGACTTTTGCCCTTCTCGTTCTGTCCTCCAGTTCATCAGGGTGGAGAAGTGAGGGGCTTTGTGCAGCCAGAGCTGCCAGCTGGGGTTAAACCACAAATACTGGCATTTCCATGAAATTCAAATCTTGGTTGTGAGGCTAGCTCTCATGGAAGTCATTAATAGAAACCTGGAATCCAAGGCTCAAGACAGTTCAGGATATTTGCTACACCTATTTCCATTGCACAATTTTTCATATAAATATATGTTGAACAATATGTTTACATCATTATTTCTTCAGAACACTGTGGCAAGTCCACTTGCCATTTACTCTGATCATTTCTAAGGGCTCTATTAAAAAAAAAAAAAAGACAAAAACCAAATATTGAACATAAGCAATTTGTTTTCACTTGCTAGGTCATTTACAGCTTATCTCCTCCTTTCGTTTCTTGAGCAGTTGCAGAATGTTAAAAGCTGATTCTTCCCTCAAACTGGTCCACAACTCAAACCCCTACCAAATATTAGCTTTCCAAAACAGAACTACTGTACTTTTCCTCAATCTTTACAATTTTTTTCTTCAAATTTTTATAAAAGCCTTGCTACAATTCCTAAGATACAACACAGAACACAACTGTTGCCTACCATGATGACCATTAAAGTTTCATTAACAGTCGGCTATACTTATGAATTTCTTTTCTTGTTTTATATTGAATCATAGAATATCTCAAGTTGGAAGGGACCCATAAGGACCACTGAGTGCAACTCCCTGCTCCTTGCAGGATTACCTAAGATTAAATCATATGACTAAAAGCATTGTACAGATGCATCCAGAACTCTGACAGGCTTAGTGCCACGGCCACTTTCCTGTGAAGCTTGTTATAGGGACCAACCACTCTGTCAGTGAAGAATGTTTAACTAACATCCAGTGTGAATGTTACACCCAAGACCTTGGTGGGTTGAGTTTTTCCTAACCTGTCTCCATTCTGTCTTGGAATTCACAATTTATGCTGCCACTTCCTGTTGTGTCAAAATCATTGGCTACACAGTAACTTGACTAACAAAACCAACAAAGGTAAAAAAGTGAACTTCTGAATTCTTCTAGTTTCAAATAAACAAAACATATCACAGAATTAGCTCTTTGATGATGAGTTTCGCATCAATTTCCATGGGGTCAACCTTGTAACCAGTATTTCTAGACATCAATAATACATAACAACAATACAAAATAATACATAAAAGCAGTACAAAATCAGAAGTTTTCAGAATAAAATGAAGATAATTTTCATAACAGTAAGAAACAGAAACTAAAGAGTACGGTTTTTTGAGTTTATCACACTACCTTCTTCCAGGATGGGTCTCAGCACAACAAATGGGATTTCTTGCAATGGTTCCATGTGTTTGTGTCCAGCACTCATAATCTTTATCTGGGGCAAGCAGACGACAAGTGTGCCAGGCATACTGGCCTGCCCATGGTACCAATTTCGCACGGTGCCAGGAATGTCACCCGACACAATGGTACTTGGGGAAGGCAGGCTGTCATTCGGAAGGAACACACAACAAGACTGCACTTCAAGCTGAAAAAACAAAGCCAAGAAAAATTCTCAGAAACAGATTATTTTCCCCCTCACAGGGGAGTATTCATCTTGGTACAAAATCTGAAGGCATTCATCCATCACAGTTGACTGAAAAGAGTCTCAATTTTTAGTTGAATTAAGAGAAAAGATGACACAAAATATTGGAAAATAATATATGCTTGCAAATTATGATTATGGGAGGGGAGAAAGAAGAAAGATGTTTTTACTCTGTAAATTCATCAGAAAGGTGTTATCATGTGAAGTGAACACACATGTATCTACATTTCAACAAGTGCAATTGAGTCAGAAAATGTTCTTACAAGGAAGCTGAGAAAGCCCTCCCCTAGTTGCCATTCATTAGCATTTGTTAGCAACAGCTAAGTCTCTAGAACCAGCCAGTATTTTATATGCTGTTACTTTCTGTAAAGAACTGTTTCAGAAAAAGAATCTGCCTTTACTTAATAGTCAACAGTAATGAGCATGTACAAAAAAGTTAATTATTAGAAAATCTAGGAAAAATACAAGCTTTAGAAAAAAAATTACTTTTAAACAACTGGAGAGGTGTATACATAAACAATCAGAAAGAGAAAGTAATAATGTTGACAAAGTTTATACAGATTTTATCCAGTTTTTCATTGCAAATTAGAAGCAGCACATCTGGTTTTATACAAAATATGGATTTATTATTTATTTTCAAACAATGTTGTTACCCTGAAACATGTCTGACCATTTTGCCATCTTCTTAGCAGCTTCTACCAAGGCTTAGCGAGCCCAAACTGAGAACTCAACTCATCCCAACTTGTTAACTCGGAGGTGATGTAAGCTGCAGGCTGTTAGTCTTCCTTGGCTCTTACAAATACCATTCTGGCACCTGGATATCAAATAGCTCTAACAGCCTACACACGTGAATGCTTTGTTAAGCAAATACAGACTACGATTCAATTCACTTCTTCACATTGCTTGGAAAAGCCCAGCATACAAATTGTTGGACAAGATATTATTTGTAGCTGTGATAAAAACATTTGTTTGCTACAAACTTATGTAACACTCTTTCGATTTGACACCATTAAAGACAGCACACCTTAAAAGCAATAACCAAGGTTTGTATTTCATACACTCCCCTGAACTGTATTAGGCCTTCAAGACCACAATAGTGATTTGTAATAGAGCTGGAATTCTGCAGCACTGTAAGTACTTTGCCAGCCTAGTGAGTACACAGATATTCATCTTTATTGCAGCATTTTTGTGCCCTTTTGCTTAGACAAACTGACAAGAATTCACTGCAGAAAAATGTAAGTAGAATTTTGCAAAAATAAATACATTGGTACATGAAGTCTGTGTTTGTTTCTGGTTTTGGAACTGTTTGAGTTGTAAAATGAAGCTAATTACATCTTTGATAAGTAGTTTATTGATCCAAGGTTGCAGAGTGTACTTTATTTATACTGGATGAAAAGCTAGGGTGTATTGTTACAGATGTAATAGATTTGGATTTTTTTTTTAATGGTAAATTAGTCATTGTGTCAATTTGAAAAGATTTTTACAGTGACACATTAGATCGTTTTCTGGTCTATTAGTAATAGGTTGCAGGTCAAGCCATTGTGGGATAATGATAAATAGATGACAAAAGAATTTATGATCAGTATAACTATTGTTTTATCTATGCATTTGCTGAGTAAACAGTTTATAAAAAATCATCCATTCTTCACACAAACACACAGACACACACACACATATATATATATCTATGATGATTAACATCAAATGCTGCCTGGATATACAAACCATGTGGTAATAATAATCCAAAAATTCCACCAACTTGAAGAGATACTACACTTCTTCACATTACCAGCAGCAGGACCTATAGGACGTGTTTTACAAAGCACTCTCGAGAAGAGAGCTCAATACTCAGTGGAGTTTTTGCACTTCATTTACAGTTCAGTGCAGCTTTGTACTGAAGAAAAGTTCTTCAGATCACATTTGTTTTATTTTACTTTGCTGTACCAAGAATACTGAAGTAGAATCACAACAGTTTCACCCCTTTAAATTCCTGATTGAAATTCCTTTTTTACACAGCTTTAAGCAGCTTTTTAAAGCAGCTCTCAGTTATTAATTTTCAAACAACTGCATGGGAGCTGGACCATGCATTTTGGTGGGCTTTACATGATAGCATCAGGTCTCCATATGTGTGAAGGATGCACTCGGCCTCCTTAACCAGACCAGCAGTAGCTCAGTACAAGCTCCACAGAGGTAAAGGCCTGAGCTGGAGCTGGGTCAAGAACTCCTCCAGGAAAGCCACAAAGAGCAGGGTGACCCAAGGAGCATCGTGCCTGATCATGCGATTAACACTTGAATGTGCTTTTTCCAAGACGCAGTTATCAAGGAACAAAGAAAGCTGGGGGTACAAGGAGTCTCTTGCCCACCCTTCCCACTGTAGGCAATTTGACCAATGACAGCCTGAGTGAACTGCCTTTGAGCTCTCCATGCCAGGCAGGAACTCCCTTGAACTGGGATGCCTGTTCCTAGGGGCAAAGACACCTTTTTAATAACAACAGATTTCTGGATGAGTTCAATTCAAGTTTTCACTAAATTGCAACTGGACTGCACACCAGTGACTCTTCCCTTGAGCTGGGATGCCTTCCAGTGTTTGGGATTCCTTATCTGAGACTGAGTGATCCTTCTGTCACCTAAAGCCGAGAAATCCCTTATCTGCAATAGATCCTCAGTAAGCTGCTGACAGCGTGCTAAATTAATACTAACAAAATCCATGTAGTTAATTCCTGACAGACTGTTGTCAAAGTCTGAGACTAAGATTGGACCTAAGTCCCACCAGTTCAGAAAGAAAGGCAGCCTACTCTGAACCTTGTGACTCAATGGAAGGACTTCCTTACTCTTTGTATTTCTTCTGTTAGATATAAACTGTTGTCCAGATCAGATCCAGCTGCACCTAAGCCACATCAGGGGTTTGGCAAGTAAGAAGGCCTGCTCTGAATTTCATGACTCAATGTTTGGGTTACCTTACCCTTTTCCATCTTCAGCCTCCATGTAAATAATGCCAAAATTATTCTAATTCTATTTTCCTTTGTATGTTTCATCCATAGTAAATGATAGAGTGAACCTTGCTATTGAACTCCACTAAGCTGCACCTTTATGAATTCATATTAAAATCCCCCTTGCTAATGCCTTTGATTGTGATTATTTAAGTTACTCTAAACCACTCATTCACGACAAATTGGCACAGTCAGCAGGATCCTAAATCTGGATTTGCTAAAAATGGACAAGATACAATATTACAGAATTGCTTACAGATATGGTTTACTTACCTGTGTTTCATTTGACGTTTTATATGCGTAACGAATTTTGCAAAACATTACTGCAGGATTTCAAAGGCCAACACAATAAATATATGGCAAAAGTCCACATTTTAGAGCAAATTATGTAATTATTATAATCACACAAGAAATTACAGACTTGAATGCACAAGGCTCAATAAGCGCAAAATTGAGTTGCACCTGCTGAACTCCTCAGAGGCAGATTCTGCTTATGCACAACTATCAGCTTCAATGCAGTTCATGTACATTTACCTCACAGAATCTGGAGATCTGCCTACTCACAAGTTCCAGTGAAGGAATGGAAGAGTGCACCTAAAATGATGGAATTATGTGCTGGACAAAAGTGAGAATGTGCGCTACAGATTGCTTCACCAATCAGAAAGTGTTTCAAAATATATGTAATTCAAATTCTTAAAATTAAACTACATCAATAGCATATATTAAAGCTATCATATAAATCTTTTTACACTTTTTAAATAACTGTTAAACTGTGTGCCTAAAATTGTGAATTTAATGTAAGATGTGACTGATTTATGCAACTGAATATAAATCTGTAGCAGTAAATCTTGCATTAATGTAAGGATCTGACAATCCAAGGGAAAGAAAATGAAGTAATCTGCCAGTAAGAAGTCCTCAAGCTGGGGGTCAGATCCTGTTCATGGAAACCATCTGGTTGGGACCCTCCAAGCCACACCAAACACAAATGATCTTTTAAAAAAATATCCTATTCATTAATGCCTCACAGCTGCACTGAGTGTTACTTCATTTTTCCATGGCAACATCCTTTCTGTTTCAAGGATCTGATTTCAGTTTTGGTAGCAACATGTTCGTTTGCCAATACTGAACACATTCATGTGTTAAAGAGAGGGAATTATTACATTCTTGAAACAGGATCACCCCCTATTTTCATTTCTATTATGTCAAGGCCTATACATGCTAAATAATGTACACTAATGATAAACCAATGAAGCAAGCAGTATTTTTCCCTTCTACTTCTAAAAAGTTATGCAAAGCATAACTCTACGCTCTGTGCTTTTATAAATATATAAGCCTAAAAATGTCCAGTGACTCCCCAACAGAAAGGAAAGAATTAAGTGACTGGAATAATTTTAATTCTTATTTTATAAAAAGAGAAGTTGCTCATTAGAGAGAAGAGTGCAAAAAATACTGCAGAAAAATGCAGTCTTCCTAACTGAGGAAGGTGGATGAGAGGGAAGAAAACCAAACAAGTGACAGCCCACATTCACCCTGCACAAATTCAATGAAGGACAGGTTGTTCAAGTCTTTACAGCCTTTCATGACAGTGATACCATAAGGAGATTTCCTTCCATAACCCACATTTTATAGCTACATCAATCAATTACAGGCATGGACGATTTGCTACAAGGTGACACTTGCATATGGGTGCCACTCATGGGAAGTTGCCTCTCTCTTCACTAGTCATCAACCTTCCTACACTCTCAGCAGAAAGGTAAGGTGTTTTTCTGGGTACAGAACATCTTGCAATGACTCCCCAAACTGCAAAGAACCACTGCTTACACATCTCATGTGAGGGTTCTGGTGCATTCAGTATTATAAGACCATAGGTCAGCCTCCAACACCCAAATTAGTTCTATCCATTTAGACCATCTGCAATTGAGCCAGACATGCACAGTTTGTTACAATTTTAAAAGGCAAAACAGAAATTCATGTTTTGAAGGTAGACAAAACTAAAAATGTTATAAATGGAAAGCAGAACACATGAGTAATACAACTAAGAGAGCAGGCTACCTGTACATAAAAACGAGTATAATAAGGATCAGATGCATTTTCTTCAACCACTTAAAGCACAGTGTCTTTGTGCTACATAGTATTCCTGTTCTTTTCTATTAAAGCTTTCAAACCTTTTAAAAAGGTTTTATTTAGTTATGGAAAACTCAAATTTTTGTTGGTTCGTGGCAAGTAACCAGCTTTAGATCTTTCTCATAATTGCCAAATAACTGCAGAGAGCTGTAACTGCTAAATTGCAAGTCACAGAATCTCTTATTGACCCCTGAATAATGACACAGTTCAAAGAACAGGAACTCTTAGCATTTCTGTCCTTCCCTTTCTTGCCTTTCAGTGTTTTGCTTTGTAAGAAAGTTTTATAAGTTATATGCCTTAAAGAAAATATAATTTTCAATAGTTTCAGGAAACAGAATTATTTTTTCCAAATAAATTCAGGGATATTTAAGGGCATGTGACATACCTACGTTTTATATGTAACAATCACATTTTTACATAGTTGGCACTTGTTGCAACATTACTCATTAATTAATTTAAATACAAATCCTTCATTGTTCTCAACAGAATTCAGCATTAACAGCCAATTAAAAATTAATGTGTTTGTACTGCTTCACAATTTTAGCAACTATCAGTATGAAGAACATATGAAAAATTAGTATTACCTTCCTACACATTATAACTGCCAAAAGGACTTCAGGGCTGCATATAAAATCCTACAACAACTAAATAACAAACCAACTTTTTATAATTATATATGAAATATTTTTCACTTAAATACTAATAGCTTACCACAACTCCAATGCACAAAATCTTCATGCAATATTCTATCAGGAGCAAGCCAGGGCTAGGGCTAAGCAAGCACCAGTTTTGGATCCAAAATAAACTTTCCACTTAGTTTGGTTCCAAACACATTTACTTACTCTAACTTCCACTAAAAGAAAAATCCTTTGATGATTTTAAGTTATGAAGTTCAGTTTTATCTGACGACAACTACAGACTTTTCTGTTCTACAATCTTGTTACTAAAAGATCCAGGAACATGAAAATTCGCTTTAAAAAAAAAGCCACAGAGTCTAAGAGCTCCAGCATTTAACCAGACAAATTATTCTAGAAATTTCCTTTTTTCATGCCAAATAATAATACAGAAAATCTGTATGAATTGAACATTCAAATATAGCTATATATGTTTAATAAAAGGCACATTATGTTTAATAAAATAAATATACTATACTTGAATTGCCAAACAGAGTCATAACACTCATCTTCTTACCTTCTATACATTGCCTTGCACAAATTTCCCATTTAGGCTGCTATTGAAAGAAACAAGCTATATATATTGCATTTGAGTCTTGAAAATCATATTTAAATAAATCAGACATAGGGATTACTAGGAGTAATAAAAAGAAGAGCAAACACATCTATAAATCCTTCACATTTCACTAGGAAGGACTATTGCATATTTGTGTAGAAGCACATTCTCAAACTTTCCTGTAGTGCTTCCTTGGATTCTGCTGAAACATTTCACTGATAACATGTAATAGATACTGGCAGATAGATACTGGGAATATACTGGCAAATACTTTACCAAGTACAATTAAAGCATAAGGATGAAACAAAATGTGTAAGCTACTGTATTAATTCATACAGGTGTTTAATTTCAACACAGATAAAAATTAAAAATATAATTTGATAGTCATAATGATGAAAATAGAAAGCATGAGTACTCTACCAAAAAAAAACCCATAAAAAGTAAGTAAATCTAGAACCTCAAACACCAGAAAAAGTACCCAATACAAAAAATCATCTGCCAGTATTAGCTCTAATCTGTATGTTAGGTCAGAGAAGCAATGTATTTACGAATTACTCTCTGAGAAAACCCATGCCTACCACTGTCACCACTTTTCACCTCCACAAAAGAACCCCACTACCTTTTTTTTCCTGTTTAGTAACATGCAAACTTCATGGTTGGTATTTCAACCATTCTTCAAAAAAAAATTCCAAACAAACAAATGCTGGCTGCTCACAAAAAGTGTACCATGAAAAACGTATGAGCAAAGTATTGTAGTCCTAATCCAGTTCTCCCCCTTTATAAATGATCTAGCTCTGCTTCAGTCATTATTATATTATTATTTTTATTACAACTCAAATTGTAAGCCTCTATATATACAGGGAGTCTCACTGTGCTAAGTACCACCCAGACACATAACAAAAATACACTGCTTCCTTCAAATAGATTACAAATTATCTCTCTTATCTAGACATTTTAATCTACAGTGGTGATAACATTCAGAAAGAAAGGAAAACAAGCAAAATACTAATGAAACGATGAAAGAGAAGGCTGCAAACTAGATAGATTTAATAGAAAGCATCTCCTCAACTTCAGTATGTTCTGTAATGAGGTCACAAGTCTCAAGTTCTTGCTAAGGCAAAACCTGAACTTTCAAACTTTCTAACACTGTGAATTCTAAGTACTTTCTACATGAAAGAGGAGTAACACTCACATTCTGAGATCAGTCTGTGTATTACTAAATATATTTCTCAGTAGGAAGAAGGAACAGGCATTCAACAGTTACTTTCTGTAATGTTGGGGGTGGTTGTGATTTTTTTTTTTAAGTAAAAGAAACCTCAGTTTTGCTGCTATATACTGGTGTACCGTAAAATACTGATCTCACAGAATGTATGGTTCAAGAGGTACACATTATAATAATTCTAAATTAGGATAATTTCTCAACAAGCTCTTGATAAGTACTGGGAACAACATAGTCCTAATTCTGGCATTTCTAAGCCATCTAATATTTGTTCTTGCAATCTTAACACTGGACTCCTAACATGGCATCTATACTGCTGCATGAAATCTCTGCTTCTACTGGTCAGCAACTACAATCTAGAGCAGTATAAACCAAAATGCTTTAATCCAAGCAGCCATCTACTTGTCCTTTATGAAAAAAGTAGGCAAGTAAGTTGCTGAGCCTTCAGTTTGTAACAGCATATTGTTTCATACACACTTTCTTCACATAGTTTTAGGGAAGAAGGCATTCTGCAAATCTAACTGCAGATACAAAGGTGTATAATTATGTTTATAATAGAGAAAAGTGTGACAAGCAATTTTTACTCATACATTTTTTTGAAGGATCTTTCCCTTTAAGTACAAAAAAACGTATTTCAAAACCTAATATTCTAAAACCAAAGTATTCTTTGCTTAATTTACCCAAAATCTGTACTTTATTTTTCATTCTCTCAGACTTTGAAACTACTGAAATAAGACAATAAAACTTGGGAGCTCCTTTAAAAAACTTCTAATAAAAAGCACTAGGATGCATAAAAAGTATCATAAAGTTTGGAAAGACATAAGGGTTTTTTCACTTCCTTTTCATCTTACCTGAAGTGTAAGGCACTTAACTGCATTCCACACTATTCCAATAAATTCTTTCATTCTTTCCTCAGGACTTCTGCAGCTTTCAGATGAGTTCAGCATGGTTTTCACAGGGAGTGACAAAGGACGAGATTCTAATGCAAACAACAAAACTCAGTTACAAAAAACATCTAAGTAAATAATATACTTACTGACAGCAAAGGAAAATGGTTATTTATTTTACATTCTCAAAGAGTCTCTCTCACTGCATATATCTCACTATGGACATAATAATAATGTGTCTATTATTAGTTTTAAACTTGGCAATACAACTGCACCAGTTAAGCCTTGTGAGAAATACAATGCAATAAAATTACATGCTCAAACTTTTTTAACACGAACTGCTAAGAAAACATTATGAAGAATGTTTGACCTAAACAAATTAAGACAGTTTTCAAAGTGTGATAACCTATTTAACGATGCAATAGAAATTCAAGAGGGTTTCACATACATTGTTGCATGTGTCATCTAAGGGTTTCACCTTTTTAGAATTATAAGAAATTACACATCACTTCAAATTACAGCCTGTAATTTGCTTTCTTTGAAAAATTCCCTTAAAAAACTTGAGTATGCTTCCAAAAAAAAGGCATAAAAATTAAACTATTTTCTTACTTTGTCAAGCTTTGTACTGCAATTCAAAATATTTCAGCAAAATTCAATGTCTTCTATTAAAAGGACAAATTTCCTTAAACTGTTGGTTATTTAATAACATAAACATGAAAAGATTTTAGATAACAGAAGCATTAAATTGAATATAAACACAGTACAATTTCTTACTGAGCCTTCAGTAATGCAAGGAAACATGCAAAGATTTAAGACCAAAACACCTAAGAGGTGAATTTCTGCCAAGTGCATGCAATGTTGATGTCACTGGGAGAATTAATTTGTGTCACTTTTCCCATCAAGGCTAGAGTTCAATAATATTCCAGAAAAAAAATCCCTCAACAAATAGGTTTTTTTTAATAATCTCAAAGAGAAATGTTCACTTTATTAAACTGATGAAGAATCCAAAAAGTCAGAGAGGTGGTCAAAAGAGTGAAAGAAAATTTTTATGGCTGCAGCATAATTAGTCCTCTCAGAGATTCCTGGCTCCAATTATGGATCTGTTAGAAGGATAAGGCATGAAAACAGGATTGTGAGAGGAAGAAGCGTGACATTTCAGGATTGTTTGTTGTCAGCTGTTCTGGAGAGACAAATATGTAAATTGTTCATCTGGAGAAGCAGCATGCAATAGCTGTTTTATAATATCTTCTCACATGGGCACTTCTATGCCATGCAGTATGTCTTCCATCCACATTATGAATGGATTAATTTAAAACAAAGAGATTAATCAAGAATTAGCCGTTCTGCTTTAACTTCTTACCCCACCTCAGTTCACACCATCTTCTCAGTAGTCAGACCCTACACTATACATACTGTACAAGGTAAGAATTAGGAACAGCTTGAGTACCAAGAAATATTAAAATGAAAGGGTCACTGAAATATAGAACTCTAGAACGGAAGTGTGGGTAAGGGTGAGAATGGCATACAAAGTCACTGTGAGAGTCTGGGAATTTCACAGCTAGGATGCTTCAGGACAGGATGAGTAGATAAATACAATGTAAACCTACATATTCTGCCACACATTCAGCAGAGACTATCAACATCCTATGTCACAAACAAGTACATCCCTCATGAGTGGGATTTAAAGCTACATTTTGTTCCAATCCCCCATATTTTATTTGCAGGGAAACAAACACTGCTAATTCTCTCCCAATTAGGGGAATAGCCAGAAACAATAAACTTTGAATTAAAAACAAAATTAGCTAACTGAAGTACCTCTTGTTTTTCTTCATGTACGTGTAATTCAAATTTACAAAATTCCAGGAATATTCACGATAAAAAAGAGCCTCACGCCCAACCAAGAGATCAAAAAAACCAAAGTCTCAAAACCCAACAAACAGATAAGGAACCATTCAACCATAAATGATGGAAAATAGAAAAGGAATAAAAAGTGTGTCAGAGTGGGAAGAAGAAACAAGCAAAGAAGTAACTCCTGAAGAGAAGGAAGAAGTACCTTGTTTGGTTTTTTTCCCCATACTGGTTCATCCCAGAGTTTTGCCTGTAGGGATGCTGGGAAAGAAGAATGTCTTAATACCCTGTCAGGCAAGGACATCAGTAGATGACACTTGCTAAGACACTGTCAGGTGTGGCTATCATGTGTGTTTGGCTAGTCCTCTATAGTAGACACATAAACTGGATCAGTCCCATCTGTCTCAGTATGAAGGGTAATTTCCTAAAATAATTATGCTACTTAGCTCCTACTAAACTGAAAACCTCAAAACATTTCCTAGCAAGCTCATCAGTCTTGTGTTGAATCTAGGGACCAGTCAGCAATAGCTAGATAGAAAATATGATTTGCATCAAACACAAATTGATGAATGGAAAAAAAATCCCCACCAGAATGGGGACTGCTTCAGGTTTTACAAGTTGAACTTTTACAAAAACCAGTGTATAGGAACTTCATAGAATTATAGAATGAAACAGGTTGGAAGAGACCTTAGAGATCACCAAGTCCAACCTATAGCCTAACACCTCCTCATCAACTAAACCATGGCACTGAATGCCACATCTAATCTTTTTTTAAATACATCGAGGGACGGCGACTCCACCACCTCCCTGGGCAGACAATTCCAGCACCCAATCATTCCCTCAGTAAAGAATTTTTTCCTGATGTCTAACCTAAACTTCCCCTGGTGCATCTTGAAACTGTGTCCTCTCGTTCTGTCAGTCGCTGCCTGGGAGAAGAGACCGACCCCCACCTGACTACAACCTCCTTTCAGGGAGTTGTACAGAGTGATGAGGTCTCCCCTGAGCCTCCTTTTCTCCAGGCTAAACAACCCCAGCTCCCTCAGCTGATCCTCACAGGGTTTGTGTTCCAAGCCCTTCACCAGCCTCGTTGCCCTCCTCTGGACACGTTCGAGCGTCTCAAGGCCCTTCCCAAACTGAGGGGCCCAGAACTGGACACAGCACTGAAGGTGTGGTGTGTACAGTGCTGAGTACAGGGGAAGAATGACTTCCCTGGACCTGCTGGCCACACTATTCCTAATACAGGCCAGGATGCCACTGGCCTTCTTGGCCACCTGGGCACACTGCTGGCTTATATTCAATGGACTATCAACCAGCACCCCCAGGTCCCTTTCTGCCTGTTGGACACCGGCCAACCACTCTGACCCCAGCCTGCAGTGCTGGAAGGAGTTGTTATGTCCAAAGTGCAGAATCGGCCACACAGAATGCTCCTACTCTTATGTTTTAGTCCCTTATTGCTTAATTGGTATTTTTGCAAACATATACACCACATCAGTCACACAGAAGCTGCCATGCTTACCAATTTCAGAACACATTGGTAGTGAACAGACTTTTTCAAAACAAAAAGAGGACTGACAGAGCAGTTTTCATAACTCATTTCACAATTTCTGGATAAAGTACAGAGGGAGTTCCAGGTGGCAATCCTGCCAAATTAATCATTAAAGTACTTGCTTTGTAGGAGATACCACCAAACAAGATTTATAGGTATAAATTCTAGTTAGAGGTGTCTTCCTTATACAGACATGTCTTCTTCTTTGTGGTTTTTAGCTTACTGGGAATGAGTTCTTTTAGACGTCTGATCCAGAAAATACATAAGTTTTCAAAATAAAAAGAACTTTTGTGAAAATGACACTACTCTGTATTATTAATATTCAGTGACTTAACAAATAGAAAAGGGAAAAGCAAACTTTGAAGGTGCAATTTGGAACAAACGGACATTTCCTCAAATAATTGAAAGCAGAAAAAAACACAGATCACAGACTTCCATGGCTGGGTTGAAGAACACTGAAAATCTGTAGTCACTGCTGGCCTCATGCTTTCAGTTCCTCCTCTCTCCTTACAACCAGCAATTAAACTAAAGGGAGGTACCTTTTTCCTGATTTGTATGTGGTAGAAATCTATCAGGTCTCAATCTCTCCAGTGGACTCATTTTTCCTGTCCCACTGTGTGCCTCAGATACATCACACATTAAGAAGGCAGCAGCTTCTTTCTGGCTGGAAAAGGTTATCCTGCTGCAGTCAAAGCCACACTTTCAGTGATTCCCCAGAAGCTCAGAAAACTTCTGCTTCAGGACAGGTCCACAGAGACACACCCACACAGCAGCCTGCAGCTTGACTCTCTCCTCCATCACATCTTATGACCATACTCAAAACGTGTCTGTCCCATGACCTCAACAAGCTGGGTAAGCTTTGCTTCCAACATCACATCATCTGTCATACAGCTTCTCACACACTAGAAGGGAGGTAAGCTGAAGAAAATGCTGTTACAAACTGATCCCAGTTACTAAGAGGCCATGACAGCAAAACACATTAAAGGAAAAAAGCAATCAGAGGAAAGTGTACTCTTACTACATGGCTCTTTCTCTAGAAGATTTTTCCTCTGCTAAAATTGGAAGTGGTCTGCACAGAGTCAAAGTACTCATTAGGATTTCTTTAACAGGTATTCAGTTTCATGCATGAGATACGGCTTTCCATAAAAAAAAAAAAAAAAATTAAAGTGTTTGCAACAAATGCAACACTTTAAGGAACTGATCAAGGGATTAGAAATCAAAATGCAGTGGAGAAAAACACTCAAACTTTAAACAACCATGAAAAAATCAAAATGGCCTACAGATATAAATATTTTTTTCCAGAAGATTGATTTCTTCATATGTAAAACAAAACAAAAATTATCCTCTCAATAAAAACTCCAGCCACCACCTTCTGAAAACTTGCAATTTTCTGTAAATCAGCAGGTTTTTCGTTTTGGGTATAATACTGTATTAAAAGTAAAAATTCAGTGAAACTTGTTACATAAAAGCTCGTTTGTCTTTAGGTTTGCCTTCCAATTTTTCTCACATGTCTATGTATTTTTATAATTGCAACACAACAAAATTAAATATATGTGTTCATAAAGATATTTGAAGGCATTACAAATCATCCACACTTTTCTGTAAATATATATGACAGCCAAAGAAATTCTGTTTCCAATATAACAAACTTCCATTAAACAATTTTGTTCTATGATTTAATATTAAAACATTTTACATATATAAGGAATGGCAAAAGCACAGAGGACTATCTTGTTAAAATAATTCCTATGTTAATGCATATTTTACCCAGCACTCAATTTAAAAATTAACAGCTAATCAAAGCAACAGGCTCACTGAAACTGAGCAAAGAAGCTCAAACCTATATTTATCAATATTTTGTGAACTGTCAATACCCTCCAGAAGTCTTTCAGAAATATTCACATTTTATTTTTGCAGTGTTGTAAGACCAGTTACTCTCCACACTCCCATTCCTGGATGATTGACACTTGAATTATTTATGTAACTGTTCTTTTTTTTTTCTGAAGAATAGACTACGTTAATTACTTTTTGAAGTTTGCACTCTCCATCAGAAGCAGTACTTAAATAACAGCAGGAAGTCCTTTTAAGCTTATAAAAATATGCAAAATATTTGCCAGCATACTGAGTAGTCTTTGCATAAATAATTTCTTTACTGGCCTTTGAGCATTTTTGCATTCTGCTTTACTAAAAGTGCAGATAATACATTACTTTTATCAAGATAATAATTGAGCCACACAGTCCCTGACAACTCATGAGAGTGAGTCCTTTAAATGCAGGAAAAAGGCAGCATACAAAGAGGTGTAGTGACTGAATTTGTATGGTCACTCAATGAGTTAACAGCAGAATATGTGTTAAAATACAGAGTCTTTTAACATATGTCAATAAACAAAGACAAATGTGATATTAACATTGTTGTGCAAGCAGAAAGGATCTTTCTGTGTGAAAGTGTGTGTTGGCTAGGGAATGGCTACGGTCAGCATTTTCTCCCACCAAATTCTTAATGATTGCTGCACTATTTCTGGCAAAAAATACCTATTTAGTTCTGGGAACAAAAATACAAGACAACTGATGCTTTTGTACAAATCAAAACCATCCATTCAGAGGCCAAACTGGGCTACTAGATTAGTAATTACAAAAATGTGATATATGTGTGTTCATATCTAAAGTCCATGCCTGAATTTATCTTAATATCACTACCATTCCAAATACAATTTATACAATGAAGTAAGAATTTCAGCCTTTGGATTTCCAAGAACTTCTGATAAATGTGGAATTCTGCCTAGTATTCTGCCTTTTAAAAAATACAAAGGAAGTTCCTTAGTATTAAAAATATAATGTAAAAATAAACAACCATTGGTTCTCTCTCAACATTTAACTTCTTCATATAGAAAGAATTTTTGATATACTACATTGGCTTTGAGTTACTAACATTTCTGAAATCCACACAGTGAACTGAAGAAATGATGCCACCATAACAAAAAAGTCAAGCATTTTACTAGCTGGAAAAACTCAGAACAATTCATTTTTGATACAGATACAACACTGTCCAGACATTTAAAACTTCCTATAAATTGCCTGTGCCTGGACACCTTCTTTCTTTTACATAATCCAAGAACTAAAGCCCGATTATAAAAATAAGAGTATTTTCAGGTAATGAACAGACTTTACCCTAGATAAATGTGCATCAGGTTTAACTTCATTATTTCACTTATTCCTTCAAGTATTTTACTTAACCTATTTAGCATCTATTTAATTTCATTCATATTCCAAAATTAATCATCAGTCATACATTTCATAGTAGGCATGAATAAACGATAATTATTCAGTTCATTGAACAGAAATAGTGACCTACTAATTCAAACGCTTCAGATAATCCATTGATTTTTCACCAGCCAGATTCTCTCACATTTGCCAGTTTATTGCATTCCAGCAGCTCATTTCAGCAGGAATCTAATGAAGCATTCTAGTTCTACTTCAAGAAAAACAAAAATCAGTAACTGCATCCAGTTTTGCTAAATACAGGTCCTATTCTGCTACACTGAAACTTTTCAGTAGAAACTTTTTTAACTTAAAACAAAACTTCAAATAAAAACATCAGTTTGTCTGGCATCAGCTGGTCTAAATAAAACAGAGACCTGTCTAAATTTAAAGACTTGTTCTTTCTTCAATTTTATGGAGAATTGAACTAGTGGTTCAGAAATACCTCGTATACTTTCAAGGAATTTTAAGAATTACTTCAGTAAAGCTCTCAAAATTGATTTACTAACACTTCCCATAAATCCCAAGAAATTCCAGTTATAGCAAGTATCTAACAGGCAACTCAAGTTTTCTTACATCTACACTACCAAATGTTAGGAAGTGATCAAAAGGAACGGCAAGGATCTTTCTTTGCCTGGTTTCCTATGAAAAGAAGGCTTATGCAGTCCTGTATTCAATGCATTTACATGTAATTCATTCGTTTGTCCTGTAATTACTTACAGGAATATATGTGCTGGTCAAATTTTAAGGGTAAATATTTCAAACATACCATGTTTCTACAGGCTCTGGGAAAATAAGAAAGCAGGGTAAACCAGCTAGAAATTGGCAAAAGGAGCTCTGACCTTATTAGAATTTAGGTGATTTATACAGGACAGAGAACATAAAGGCTATCTAAGACGAGTTCTCAGTTTTCTTGTTATGACACCATCCTCCATCTGCTTGAAATACAAACAAATAATAGACTAGGTGCAACAGCATTTACAAAATCTTCACACTCTGCAATTATTTCTCTGTAAGAACACAGTTCCAAAGAACAAATATCAGTGTTTCAGAAACACATGAGATTTTTACAAACTGGAATGCCTTTATGTCCTATATTTCTCTCCATATGCAACACATTATATTTCCTGCAAAATGAAACAAGGCTGGATTCTCTTCTCAGCTTTGAATTTAGAATTAATACTGAATTTGCAGTGTAATTAAAAGACCAGTTTGCTGCACGAGGTGCAGACTTGGTCTCTGAAAAATGCTGTCCCAAACACACTACTGCTTAATTTATTTTGCAAATGCCCTTCCAATCTGTCCACCAGACAAAAGTGGACAGTCAGGTGCTAGATGTAGCAATGAAAAACACCTGCCTGCTTTTGCAGGTCTAATATACACTCAAGACATGGCTGAAATGCAGTCACCACCTGTACCATGAGCAAATATCTCACTGTTGCATAACAAGGACCAGCACAATTTTGTGTGACAAGTGTATGTTCAATCATAGGACAAGGCATTCAGTTTTCAGATGCTTTCATAACACATTATGGAGCTTACTGCAACCAGAAAGTTCATGACTTCTTAGATGATACATTAAATTCCATTTACCTTCCTATTCTCTGGCTATAACATAATTCAACTTTCAGGATTCTGAATGACAAAAAAAATTAATAACCTTTTCAATCTCTTTAAAGTAGCTTCTTTCCATAAGGCATTCTCATAGTAAGAGTACATGTGAGGGTACTTTCCCATTGTTACTGAAAAATTAGATGTCATAGTCACTGGATTACACCTCACAAGACAATCTCAAATTTGTACCTGTGATATCATGGTTACTTCCAAACTGCTAAATGTTGGATGTCACTGTAGATGTTGGTGAAATTAAATGTCACTGTAATGGCTACAATAAGACCTCACTAAAGACAGTAAAAAATCCAAACAAAAAAAAAACCCCACACCCAATTTCATCTTTGATCATGGAATATGCTGTATTTTTCAACAACAGGGAAAATAATTATAATAATTTTACAAATATGAATGAAAATTACAGACTATTTTAGTAATGAACAAGCACACCTTGAAGGTGTGAAAACAGACACTTGGGATTGAATCATTGTTCAATAGTGTGCCCAAGACAGTTTTCAAAGATTGCCCTATTCATCTATTGCAGCCCACACTATCTTCCTGCATAAGTGTGCTACATATATTACATAATTACACACAACTACAGCAATCATTTTGTCATTATCCAGACATAAGAGCTCTACCTCCATGCACAGCTACGGGTCTGCAAATCACTAGTCATTGAACTAACATGGAACTGCTGAATTGCTGAGAATAGAAGAAATGGGTGCACAGACACAACAGAAGGAAACTTTTAAAAATATTTCTTATCACCTTGCTTGTTCACACCCACAATATACCAAATTTAAGCCACATATTCTGTCTTAGTCTTGTTTTGAAGCCTCTGTGGTTAAGGAGATTTAAATAACTACAATTTGAGACTTCAGAACAGAAACCCTTGATTTTCACAGACAGATACCATATAAATAGTAGTTTTCCTCTTTTCCCATGCTTCATTTTTGGCAAGGTCTCAGTAGCCATTAACTAATAAACTGAACTCTAGATCAATGTTTTAAATCATTTTACAGCTGTGATTAAAAACTCCATTTACTACATAGGGTTTGCTTCTCACAGCTCTCAAGGGAGTGACTGCTAAGATCATGCTTGAAAAGCATTAATTTCAAATCACTACCTCAATAGCATGATTTTCAGATAAAATCTTTCAATCTGCAAGGACTACGCATATGTGCACATTATCAATGTAGGATCTCAGTTTTCTGACAACTTAGAACATGTGTAGCTACAGCCTTGACAATTAATAAATACGAAGCTTACAAGGATCATTGCCTCTTTATCTAGAATGCTTTTGTAGCATTGGTAGCATTATATGATCTAGATCTATAATTAGTATGACATTCCTGCTTTAAAAAGGTGACACAAATAATGAAAAAAAACTCAGACAGAAAGTGGGTGAAATTAAAAGAGAGGGGGAAAAAGTGTAAGATGGTGGGAGCGACTGACCCAGAAAAATTAGAAAGGAGAAGATCACAGGCACTGTAGTTTCCTAAACAAAGGTCACTCATTCATCATATTCCCACACATTATACAGCTGTAAAGAAACAAATTGTGAAAGACTCCACTGAACCTTCTCTGAGAACAAGATCTCACCTTTCACATTTGCATCCATCCAACCTTTTCTAACCACTGTAACTGGTGCTTTTGCAGAGACTTTTTATTTTAGTGACACAAAATATGTGGTAGCTTCTACTGTCCCCTGGATCTTACACTACAAAGCCAATTATGAAAAACCTGGCACAAGAAAACTCTATAGGAAAAGATTCCAACATCACCTGAAGTTTCAGGAGACTATACAAAGAAAAAGCCTGCATGGCACTGCAGCATGATGTGACTTTTTAATTAGGGGAAATCTGTGTGGTCTACTGAGGCAGACAGAGAGCATCTCTTTAAATATTTTCATTACTGTACAAGGCATTTGTTCTTTGACACTAATTATAATTTTTACTCATTATTTTTGCACATAAATATTAAATATTTCAGGTATGTTACATTTCCATTTTATCTCCAGGGTATAACAAATACATAAACATTTTAAAACACAGGTGTGCTGATTTAGGCTGGGGTAGAGTTAATTTTCCTCCCAGTGGCTAGTACAGGGCTGTGTGTTGGATTTGTGCTGAACGCAGGGTTGATAACACAGAGATGCTTCTGTTACTGCTGAGCAGAGCTTACACAGAGCCAGGGCCTTTCCTGCTTCTTGTACTGCCAAGCTGGTGAGGAATTCGGGGGTGCTTGGGAGGAGACACAGCCAGGACAGGTGACCCAAACTGACCAAAGGGATATTCCAGCCCACAGGACATCATGCTCAGTAAATAAGGCGGAGAGAAGAAAGAGGAAGGGGAGGGACGTGTGGAGTGATGAAGTTCGTCTTCCCATGGAACTGTTATGCTTGATGGGGCCCTGCTGTCCTGGAGATGGCTGAACACCTGCCTGCCCATGGGAAGCAGTGAATTCATTCCTTGTTTTGCTTTGCTTACATGAGTGACTTTTGCTTTCCCTATTAAGCTGTCTTTATCTCAACCCACAAGGTTTCCAGCTTTTACCCCTCTGGTTCTCTCCGTGATCCTGTTGCTGGGGGCTGAGTGAGGGGCTGCGTTGCTGGCTGGATTTAAACCATGACAACAGGCTGACCTTCAACCCAGCAGTGTCAGGCACACTGCATCTTAAAATAAACTCAGTAGACACTCTAATATGTGATGTAGCTTCACTTGAAAAAATAGTAACTTTTTTCAAGAATTTTAACAGTTGAAAATTAATGAAAGCAAATTCAATAATCTCTTCTTTAGAAGACTCCTTAATTCAAAAAAGAGAAAAAACTTAGTCAATATTATCTGTTGAGAGAATCGGTACCATCACCTTTCATTTTATAGTATCAAACTCTATGCTGCAAAATTGTTTATAGAGAAGCCAAACATCTACTAAATCTCAGCATCTAGGCTAAACTTTTTGGATAAACTGAATGAGTAAAGCACATGGCAGATAACAAATGAAATCTATAAATGAACTTCCCATTTTTGCAGCAATGCACATTCTACTAAGTAACTGAAAACAGATCTTGATATTGACTCCAAACTAAAAATGTGGAAGAAGTTGAGATGCACAAAAACCCTTCTTTTGCTGTTATGACACTTTTTTTAAATTTAGCAATTAATTTTATTATTGCTCACACACATACAAAATCCCAAAAAAAGCAAAACTGACATCCATGGCATTTCTAGATTTTGAGCAATAATGTTTTCTATTAGTAGAATATTCTGGTGTGGTCAGAAAAGATAATACTCAAGGTAAGGAATAACAAACACTGAAGAATTAACTAAAAGGGCTACCATGCTAACAAGGTACCAGACTGAGACACTAATTTTCAACATCCAAGTACAAAGCTATTTCTGCAAACTACATTCATACTTTTTATAAATTGGTAATTAAGAAAAACTAATCTAGAATCTCTGCATGCAAATTGCTGGATTTAAATGTCAAACATTCAAAGTAAAAGTTTCTCTAGTGAATTACACCTTTGTGCTTTGCAGGCACAGGTAGAATTAACATCAAGAAGACAAAAATCATACCATTTATGATATTGACAAAGCAGAACAAATGATAAATACAGTTAAAAGAAGAATATGTTTGGTACAGTCATTTCATCAGAGGCAAAACTACAGGCAATGCATAAAATAATTGTAAAAATAAATTAATAAATAGTAAAAATTAAGGGAATGGATGAAATGGAAGTCTCAGAAATTAATCTACAGCTTTACTCCCAGTGATAGCATGACAACCCACTAATATTCAACAGATTTCCTGATTTGAGCCCATTTTAATCTCAAAACAGCATTTAACTCTACCATTAATGAACAAGACTGTAATTTTACTTTCAGTTGACAACATCTTGAAGTGCTTCATGATAATGTGGAAATAAACATCAGTGCAAAGGAAAAGAGAATTTGTTCAGTGTATTTCAGAAGGATCACTACAAGTCTCAGCTGGATAGTAATTTTTTTTGGATGATCACCCACTTTACTACCATAAGTACCATATGAATAAATAGACTAGAAATTCCAAGAAAACCATATCTTGATCAGTGGTAATGAAGTTTCACTTTAGACTCTTAAGTGACCAGAAAATACTCCTAAACAGATAATTTCTTGAACTCTGTAAGCAGAAGTGCCAACAAATGCACTTTCTATGGCTGAATTATTTTGAAAACAGTGAATTTTAACTATTTATGCACAAATCTTGACTTGCGTAGATGCTAGACTTTCAGCAATGTAAACAGACTGACTGAAATCAGAGATTAATCACAGTGTGAAGTCTGACAAAATTGTGGACTAAATAGGAAGGCGAATAGCAGATTTCTATTGAAAGCAGATCTCCTTTATCTCATTTTACAAAATGTGTTACATGAAACTATCAGGGCCCCAAGGACAGCACTAAACAAAAATGAGAATAAAAATAAACATGTATTTCAAAATTATACATTTGATTATTTTTAATTGAAAAAGTTTTAATTTCTCTGAAGCTGATAGCTGTTCCACAGTATTTGCACAGCTGATGCTGTTCAGTTGTGGAGACACATTAGTGAAGGAGGTTGTAAATGCAGACTGGATAGTGTCAATGAAGTGATGTACCTGTTACTGTTTTTGTTTTGACAGGACTGCTGGCATACTCAGAGGCTTGATTTGACTGCTGCCTTGCCAAAGGTGCACTTCCAACTGATGCTTCATCCTCTTTTTTTCGAGTTACTGACACACCAAGCGGAACAGCTCCTACAGACTGCTAGAAAAAGAAGTACCTTGTGAACCACTGAAAACCAAAACACATTAATACTGAATTATTATATTGTCATGAGAAGCATGTTTTAAGCTACATATTCTGAAGCGTATAGAAGACAACGTGAAACACCGACTGGAGCACAAATATTTTGAAAACAAATTATGAAATTCTACATTCAGACTTCCACTTGTAATTCTTTATTTCAGTCCTGTTAGATCAAAGAAAAGCTCTAAAAAAAAAAAGTGCAATAAAACTAACTTAAAGTACCACGGTTGTTAGCCAACCAAAAATTATATGAATAAACCTGGGTGATCACCAAAATAAGATAATTATCTACATGTTTAATGGAAGCTGGAAACATTTAGGCAGATATGGAGACCCAAAGGAATTTATTAACCTTTATTAAACTTCAAAATATAGGAGGCATTGATATTTATACATTTTAGTGCTTCTTCCTCACATTTTTAATATAAGATTTAACTGACTTACTGATTTTGAACTGTTTTGTCTTTCAAGCATATGTCTCGGTTTTNAAGCTCACCCCCACTCGGAGAACGAAAAAACAGGACACAGCTGAGTCTTCCTGCGGTTGCAGCCCCCAAAGCCCAGAGAGCAGCCTCTCCTTTTCTCTTCGCTGGACGAGAGAGAGTGAGTCCCCCTTCTCCTCCCGGCCGGCTCGGCTCTCCCCTTCCCCGTCCCCACCCAAGCCTACTTCTTTTGTTTTTCACAAAGGAGCTGATGGCCTTAATTGTCCGCCTATTTGTTACCTGGTGACAGGGATGGGAGAAAATTCCAAGACAACCCCCCAACCTCTGACAGCATATCAATAAAGGAGAAACTTCTCAAAGTGTGAAACTGCTACACAAAACTGAAGGCATTAAAACCTAGTTTGAAGGACTGCATCCTTATTTTAAGATTAGAAAAGAATGATGTGTATTAATCCATATGAATTCTGGAACAAATGAATAGAGTCTATTGACTTAGTTGTTACTTTTTTAATTAATGCACGCTAGAAAAGAAAAAATTATTTTAAAAAAAACAGTCCTAAATGTTGCTGTACAGTTGGCTCTTAACATTTTGCTGAAACATCAGCTGCTACCTAAATTGCAGATGCATCTCAGTTGACAAAAGCAGAATATTTCTACCACTGATTTTGCAGAGGGTTATCATTTAAAGATGACAAAAGCTTTTTTATAAAGATCAGACATTAGGATTACACGCATCTTAATTTTTGTGTCATTTAATTTTGTTCATATTGGAGTGAAAATGTAAGCCATATAACTGCATAATGAGAAACCTCACACATTGCATTAGAAATCTCTGTGGGAAACAAATTCGTGTGAGGCAGGCAATGTGCTTGTAAATTTTCTCCAATAGAAAACAGATCACTGAATCAAGCAGTGTGCAACGTGCACACATACAAAACCCCAAAACAAACAGAAAAATCGTTTAATTGAAGGAGAATGATTTCCAAACGCCTTCACCATTTTCCACTATAAAAGTAAATTAAAATAAGACAATCAACTATTTAATCCTACTCCAGTGAAAACAATCCATTTATATGTACAGTGGTATGCAAAGTTAATAGAAAAATACTAATGTCAATGATAAACAGAACTCTCATCTCTCCTCCTCCCTCTGAACACACAGTCATTAGCTTTGTCTTCAAGGACTAGAAAGCTTTTCTGGAATACATGCCACCTTGGTGTCCCCTCTAGTTATAACAACAAAAATCCCAAACAGCTTTGAACAGTCAAGCTTTACACCACAGAAATACTTCCCACATGCATACAGGAAGAGGACCTGAAGTTTTGTAAACTTTCATCAGACACCTTACATCATTTATTTTCAAAATCTAGCAATTTATCTGATATAACCTTTTATAAGGCACAGCCATCTGCAGCTTTCCCATGACAGCAACTGTTGAGCCATGATTTGGCAATTCTGGATGTAACATTGCAAGAACATTGACTTGCCAAAGTGAAGCAAGAATTTCTGAAGAATAAGTGCAGACCATACAGGACAGTACAACAGATACTAGGATGGACATAGTGTCTGAAGAAGCTGTATCTATTTCTGGACCAGCGAAGAAACGGATCAGCAAAATATAATAAGTTACACCAGTGGTCAAAGAGTGAAAAACATCAAGGCTATCACAGCCAGACAAAGCTGGAAAAAATTATGACCAAATATCGAGTGCTTGAGTGCTGATCTGGACAATGAAACAGCTGTTTTATCTTTGCTCACTGAAATCAAGCCTGATGTTGCTGCTGATGACGCCCAGTGCAATCTTGTCAGGTTTTTGGCAAAAGATTTCTGGTTAAAAGAATGCAGAAGATGAAAGATCAGTGTTGAACTAGATGGAAAAGGATCATCAAGATTTGGGGTTTAGCCACAAACTGATGAGGAAATTGTGGCTTGGGAAAGAGCAGATGACAAGAGCCCCACAGTTGTAGGAGAAGATGAATCTGATGGGAAAGGAGACATTGCAGGCAAGTGTTATCATAAGCATTTCATCACAAGAATCCAAACAGTCAGTTATAAAGCAGTATGTAGTAAAGCTTAAATACACCTACTTGGCATTAAGCTTTATGGTTACTAATTGGTAATGTTATAAAGAAGATAAAGAACAAGTAACAAAATTCTGGAACTACATAGAATTTATATGAGATCATTTAGCTGATCTGAAGTCAAAATGAGATTCTGTTCTAGAATACTGACAGTTTTATCAACGCAATAATGTTCTGTTACAATTATATACAGACTACTAAGATTATAACAATTCATGGAATTCAAAATAAGAAAAGTTACTACTTTCCAAGTATAATTATTACAATTAACTTTTTAAGCAGTGCCTGAAAAACTACAGAAATTATATCCTTTTCTGAATTTAATTTTTATTGGCACAAATAATCTAACACATTACACACCATGTTAAGTATGTGTACAGAAAACACACACATGTGCCATTTATGCATGCAAATGGATCAACAGATAACTTTTTTTTTTGTTTTACTTCATACTGTGTGGTCAACATGACTTTGGAAATGATAAAGATCTAAAGTCAGAGAAAGGCTCAGAACAGTAATAGCTAAAAAACAACCTGACAAAAATCCTAAGGCCCAAGTACTTCCTGATTTATGTGGAGACATGCCAACTAACTAAAGCTAAAATATCCTGTAAAGAGGACTAGTGAAAATTTGCCTTAGGTAAATTAATACTTTTTTTTTCCTGGGCTTTTTCGCTATTAAATATTTTACTTGTGAATCATAATTTCCCACAAGTGTAAGGCTGAAGAGACTGCAGGTAAATCTGGGAACATGAGAAACATGTTTTACAGAAAACTTGAACAACTGAGAAGACAAGTAACTTTTATTTGAGAGCTGCCTATACAGTCACCTCCTTCATAACAAACCAAAGGCAAAAGAATATTCTAAGACAGTAACTTAAATATTATTAGCAAAGGAAAAAATTAAGCACTGGCTTGTGAAATGTCAAATTCAAAAGTAACAGCCCAGACATGGGCCGCTATCTTTGAGATGGTACCAAACCCAGTTATTCCCTATGGTGACTGCTGCATGCACACAGACATAGATGTGTACATGTAAAGTAGCTTGCAACCAGCAAGCAGCAAGAAAAATCAACAGTCTGTGGGGACAGATGGCAGTTCTGCTCAAGACATGGTGTTTACTGAACATCTAAGATCACTGTCATGCAATCAGATCTAGCTCAGAGAAGAATATTTACCTCTTACTACAAGACTGAACAAACTGTACCAGAATGAGCTGTGACAGCCAGGAGGATCTACCCTGCCCACCTTGCAACAAGTTCTAATGTCATGAAAATGCAATCTTTGCTTGACTACAGAGTTATATCTAATTATTTTGATTTATAAGATTAATAATACACCTAAATTGTTTCAGAGAGTTCAAACAAAGCAAGCCATTAGGCCTAGTTCCCAATTAAAATGAAATGAATGAATAAAATTGCATTAATTAAAATTAATTGCTAAATAAGAAGACTAGGCATGCTTAACCCCTGGCATTCACAAAAGCACCTTCTTTCCTTGCAGGTGAACCTGCTAATTCAGATGAAATTCTATGACTGCTTCAGGTAGAAATTTCAGGTATTCTTGGAAAGCTGCTTTGCTGAGATAAAAGACCAATCACTGATTAGCTGTATTGTTTCCAAACTTATGTGATGGACTGATGTCAGCCAAGAACCCCCTCATTTTCACCAACTGATGAAAGCATTCCACCAGCAGTCTCAAGGGGCCTCTGGAATCAGAAGATAAAAGAAGGTAAGAAGATACATCAGCCCCATGCAACTTTAGTTTCTTAAGCAAGCAGCAACTTCATTCCTGTATCCTTCAGAAACTTAAATGCCTTCCATAGGTTAAGAGGTGACAGATCCTGATAAGGGTAAACACACTGTTTCTGTCCTGCAAGCAATACCAGAAATCAAAATCTATTATAATTTGAGAAGTCTCTACACACCAAGAAGATATTTATGTTTATTGTAGAAAACTTCTGCTTGTTTTATCAAAACCTTTCTGGCTATTTATCAAGGTAGAAGAGAAAAATGAGGCAATGAAGCTCAGCCCTCAACAGCAAACTTTGCTGCAACATGGAAAAATCTTAAATTTGGAAACTGAAACTTACTCTTACATTGTGTCATTCATTCATTGCCATTCACTATCAGAAGCATTTGGCTCTTAGAGCAAAGATGTGCAATATTCCAAAAGTCATCCTAAGACAGAACAATTTAAAGGACTGACTTGTTCTACAAGAGTCTACTGATCAAGTCACAACAATAAAATTATTTCATTGTAGTCAAAAATTCCAGGGACATCTCTGGTGAAGACTTCTGAATGAAGTACCACCCAAAGTACACCGTAAAGATTGATAATACCCTCAGTTCACAATGAGCTTTCCATAAAGCAGTGAAAGGATTTCATAACACAGTAAAATTCCTAAGATAATGGCACAGAAAAGAGAAAATAAGCAGAGAAACAGTAGAATTGAAGGAAAAAAATATTTAATTGAATTGCTAATGACTAATTTTTTAATCTACCTACAGAGCTGAGGAAGAATTCTTGGTTTTGAATTGGGATAGACAGTCTTCCATGGTATAGATATTCATGAAAAGAGGGAGAAATTTGGATTCTGAAATCAGGTAAGTGTATTACATTCCAGTGCTTTAAAGCATAATAAATCTGGAAGAGGTGCAATGTCTTTCTTAGTTTTTTCTGTATATGACTAAGAATGTTCACCCTGACCTCTTGGTTTTAGATCTAGCCTGTTACTGAAATACTCATTAAATTAGGTAGTAACACACACACACGTATGGAACAGCCAAAAAAAAAAAAAAAAAAAAAGAGACAGAAATATGAACCATACAGATTTATATTATACATATATGTGTATATATTTTTGATAGTTCAGTCTTCCCCCAAATTACTCATTTCATCTCATAGAAATCAATAATGTAGGAAAAGTACTGACAAGCTATGAAGGTTTTACGGTAATGTCCATTTGAGAAAGATGACATGCACTCATTTATGAATTTATTGCAAAAAGTATCACACATACCAAACTGTCACTCAAAGTATAGCTAAGGCTTCTTATCAAGGAAAAGAAACTCTTCAAATTTTTATCTTGCAAAGCTAAGTATGGGCTTTTAAAAGAGAGCAAATATATGAAAAATAGCATTGGTTTACAAAAATAAAACAAGCCACATCTGAAAAAGTCAAAAAAATTGTCAGGAAATATTAAAGAATAGCTAAAAATGATTAGAAGCAAGACCTTGCTGCCACAAGACACCCTGAAAAAATCTTAAAAAATAGTCAAAATAAAATATTAAATTACTGGAAATAAGGCTTCTAAACTTGGCTTTGTTTTGCTTTTTATTTGGGAGGAAATGTTAACAGGCTATAAACAGCAAACATACAAGAAGTCACCCTATAGCGGTATCTTTGCCAAATTCTGCTCAAATTAACCCATCATAAGGCATTTATAAGGAATGTACCTTCTCAACAGAGCATTCAGAATAAAGAAACACAAGGGATTTAAGCAGATATTATAGATAGGCTGAGTGACAGAATTGCTGAAAAGCAGCACATAAACAACTGGTGCACAAACTACACTCCCACATTGACTGTTGCTACACTTACAGCTCATTGTACAAAAACAATCCATACAGAATAAAGTGTTCTTAAAAATGAGGACCAATTTTGGCTGACATAGAATAACATCTAAACCCAAAATCAACTCTAATTTCTGTGTCAATTTAAACCCTGCTAAAAATCTAGCATGGGTTCATTAATCAGCAGGCAGAATGTCTTTTGAGTTTGCTGCTGCAACTTCATAGATTATTATCAGTTATTGATAATAATAATATCAATAATTCATATTTCATGGAAATCTAACAAATTCAGGGAAGCAGAAATGTGATAAATAGCACCCAAATAATGTAAAATGTGATTTTGATATAGGATATACAGGTGGTAGTGCAATGTAACTGGCTCATTAATTTTCCCTTTGAGCAGTCACAGGGACTGTATATAAAGCAGAATAATTACATTTTTATGAGATTTCTTACTAATGCATTAATTCTTAAAAAGTAGAGCTGAATAGCAAAAAATTCACATTCAAGAAATTTACCCATATGTCCAAGACAGTAGTCCTTATATATATTGACATCTTTAAACCCTTCTTATTGTTTGACCCTGAGATAAGCTCACATGGTCAGAGCATGGTGCTAATAACACCCAGGCTGTGGGTTTGATCCCCATACTGGCCATTCAGTTAAGAGTTGGACTCCATGGTCCTTCTGAGTCCCTTCCAATTCAGACTATTCTGAGGTTCTGCTTCATA
>VZRZ01006256.1:1872448-1952161 GCA_013398175.1 Climacteris rufus | reverse complement strand
AAAAAAAAAAAAAACGACCAAACTACCATTAAATGACTTTCTCCAGAATACTTTTCACCTATTCTTCAGGTTTTGAACTAAAGAAGAGCAAAATCCAAAAGCATATTTTTGAATTTCTTCTTGCCATATTAAATACTGGAAAGTTGAAACTCAAGCCATTGACCATTATAAGAATCACATGAATCATAATAACAAGATGGCATGATAAATTCACTCTTTTTTAACATATACATGAAGCCCTTGGATGTGCCAGTGTATGCTGGGGCTGCTCCTCTGGAAAGCAGCTCTGCAGAAAAGGGACACCAGGCTGAAGAAGAGCCAGCAAAGTCCCCTTGCTGCAAAGCAAGAGAATGGTATCCTGGGCTGCACTACACAAAGTATTGTCAGCAAGTGGAGGGAAGTGATCACCGCCCTCCACTCAGTGCTGGGCCTTGTTCTGGACTCCCCAGTACGTGACAGACATGGGCACACTGGAGAGAGTCAGGCAAAGGGCCACCAAGGTGATTAAGGTATTAGAGCATTGTATGTGTGAGGAAAGGCTGGAGAGAGTCAGGCAAAGGGCCACCAAGGTGATTAAGGTATTAGAGCATTGTACGTGTGAGGAAAGGCTGAGGGAGCAGGGATTGTTCAGCCTGGAAAGGAGAAGGCTCACAGGGCCCTTCTCAATTTATAAAAATCCCTCGAGGAAGAGTGAAAAGAATTCTCAGTGGTGCCCAGTGACAGAAGCAGAGGAATTGGGACAGACTGAAACACAGGGGGTTCCCTCTGAATGTAAAAGAAACATGTTTTTACTGTGAGGGTGCCTGAGCAGTGGAAAAGGCTCTTGATTCAGCAACACCTCTAATAACTAAGAGGCTTTTGGAGACTTCACACATAAGAAAACTAAGTAGTTTGCCTGAAGTTCAGTTCAAAGAGAGATGCTAATTCTATTTCTGACCAATATAAACATAAGCAGCACTGGTTTGGCCATATCACCTTTTAAAGAAAACATGCTGCAAATTAAACCATACACTATGCAGACAGACAGCAGAACCTCTTCCTACAAACTGTTTCAGTAGTTTCGTCTATTCTTACTGGGAAAATTTACAAATTTTAAACTTGCAATAAACATATTAAAATAATTATAACAAATGTACACAACAAAACTTCTGCACTTACCTTTTATAGAGCTATTATTTCATTTTTGCCTAACCAAATTTTGTAAGAAGCATTACTACTCATGATTAAAATCCATCTGTGCCCTTAGACTGGTATTATTTCTACCTATGTCCAACATCACCAAGTAGATGACAGACAATAATGGACAAGACTATAGATACAGAAGAGGCTTATTTTACACAACACTTTCATATCAGCAAAGAAATGTAAGGCCTACACCACATACTTCTAGTAGCCATGAGAGAAATTCAAAACAAATGTTTGCTCAAGCACGGAGCCTCATGGATTTTTACACTGCAATGTTCTCATTGTTACAATGCTTCCAAGGGGACAATGGGAAATTTACAGATGTATGTTGAAATCCAGAATGGACAGAGAAAAATTAGTTACATTTACATCCATTTACCCTAGAGCCTGACTGTAGAGCCACAGCAGCATCCACACAGCTAATTATTCAAACACATAATAGCAGCCACATTTGGGCATGTATTGTCACTTTGTAACAAAAAGGTAATACATTACAATGCCATGCACTGAAATCATGTAACATTTTTCAGACACGAGGACACAGGACAGACTACTAGATACTACATAAACACAGTTAAAGAGGTTATATCTTAATTGTACAAAGTAGACATGCTAGGTAAGGGAGGGGAGAAAACAAAGCAGCAACATCTGTACAAACCAAGCAACGTGATGGTCTCAGTTATCACACCAGTGCTGCAAACAGGGCTATATCTAACAATAGTCCAACAGCAATAAATGAAGGGGGTGATCCTCACTGGGCTGCATGTACCCCCACACCCCAGCACAGCAGTCAGTCATTGTTCTGTTCTAACTGAATAAAATCTCAGTGAGGCCAAAGAGAATTACATTTCTCAGTGGCTTCATCATATTAAAGAAGACACAGCATGGCTTTATGAAAGTGTCATTGAAATGTTACGACTTACGTAAAAATGCAGCTTATTATGTTCCATATTTCTAACCTTTCATGCTTTCAGATAAAACTATGCCAACCCAGTCACAATAGGCATGAGGAGTATTTCAATAGATATAAAATACATGTACTACCAAATTGGCATTATAAACCTAAACCCAAAATCCCAGAATAATAGTTAAAAGGCAAACAAATACGATGAAGTTACGATATGTAAAGGCATCCCTGTCCCTGGGTGGAGCCAGACAATCCCAGCCCTATCCTGTATGCAACCAGAAGTTTACATGACTATAGCTGTACTCTGAAATAAATTACTACTTTAATTTAACTTACTGTATCCAGTAGGAACATTATGCATTCAATGTGTACACAGGGCCAAATGTACTGAAAGGTTTTCTAACTCAGTGTTTTCAGATAGAAGTCACAACTTTGACTTACTCAAAATGACAGAGCAAATTCATTGTATTAAGTAGACACTAAAACTTAAAACATAATATTTAAGATCTCTGAATCACACAAAGAACTTTTAAAGCAAAGTATTTTTTTTTTTGGGTTGTAATTGTCTAAGACTGACAGAATAGAAGAAGAAAAGAGCTTTACCAATCAATAACATTTTGACCATAACTCTTGCTTAAAAGCATGCTATCTTATGGTTGTTCTGTTAAATGCTCAAAAATTAAGATTTTATAGAGCATTTTTGTTTGGTTGTACAAATTAGACTATGCTAAGAAGCTGAATCTTTTCCAATACATAATGCACAAGGCCTAACTTTGACTCGAATCCTTATAATAGGATAATTGCAGCATCACACAAAGAAAAAAAGCCTTTGTTTAAGGATAATTTCATACAGGTATAGTTTTCTTTTCAAACAAAGTTTCTTCATGACTGCTACAGACATTTTAATTTGTATTATTATATGAAGTCCATTACTACAGTTATGGTAACAATGAAAATAGTATGACATTGACAGTTGGGTTTATAAACTCACATTTAAAATAATTTCAAATTACTAAGACATTCTAAATGCTAATTACTAAGACATTCTAAATGCTAAGAACACTAGAATCATGACAAAGTAATTTTAATCTGAATTAGATCATGAAAAAATTTAGAAGGCTGGATAAGGCAATGACACAAATTACAAAATAAATAAATAAAATTTGGCTAAAAATTTTGCCACTGATGATCAAAACCATGGACAAACAAGTTTCCTAATGTAGTCACTTAACCCATCAACAAGGGCAATCAAAAGAGAAAGCACTGACTAAAAGCTGATTAGATGCTGATGTTAAAGGCAGGCTTTTATACAAACATTTGAAATAATCAGGATCAATTAAACTTTGAAAGGCTACATAACAGTAAAAAGTAGATAAATGGTCTGTTTCACAAAAGAGAAATACCAGGAAATGTTGTGCTGCTCCAGCCATGATGCAGGAACGGAGAGTAACTCAATACATTTAAAAACAGAGTAAATTTACTAAAATTATAAAGCAGCAATGACCACTGTGAAGTTCTTCAGATGCTGGTGCAGAATGAGCTTAATGGGACTCAAATTAATATTTGACAATTACTACCTAACAAAGTCATTTACACACGAGAAAGAAACGTTTACAAGTCATGTTCATCCTTCCTCTTCAGGGGCCCAGCATGAAACTTCCCTGAGGTACACAGTGTTCTATAGTTATGAGACAAATATCAAAAGATTCTTACATCTGCCACTTAATAACTGACAACTTATAAGTGAGACAAAACATCAAGCAACATAAACCACCAGTCTGATCACTTACAGTAAATTTAAGTTCTATAAAACTCTGCCAGACAACAGTTATAAGCTTAGTATGAGGCAAAATCCATGATCTATTCAGGTCAGGAGTATGTGGCATGAAAATTAGGGTTAAGAACATGTCAAGGAAAACACTGCACCACGCAAACCCACAGCCTCAGCTTCTTCTATTTTTTTCAAGCACTTCGTATGCAAATAGGTATTTTGACATGACATACAGAATCTGCTACAGAGTTCACTGCTGTCAACTTATGAGCTGTATGGCTCATCTGCTATTAAAATGGGGTTTAATAAGAGTGCTGACTTTATAGCCAGTTATGAAACTATTTGATAGACCACCCCAAATTTTAAAATATGATGTACTGCTCAGACTCAGAAGGCTTATGAGGTCTCAGTAATTGAAATTAGTTCCAAAATAACGATCCTAAAGTGATCACAAAAGCACCACCTGTGATCTTTTAATTAAAAAAGAAGTTATGAAATTAAAATTTTAATAGGCAAACTTAACATTTTAAATAATTCAAAATAAGATCAAGAGTATGCACAATGAACTACAAGGAAAAGGTAACAAACAACAAATATCTGGAAAAAGAATGCACTACTGCCAAATACAGAAGTGAAAGTTTCCCCTCTGTATTCCCCTTTTCCTCCAAAAACACATACCTGCTGAATGTGTCTACTAACTCGTTTCTGAGGTTGGTAGATAAGCCAAGTATACACGACTGGATCAACACTGATTGCTAATCCTTGTACACTGGACAGGAGAACTGCACCTACACACCATAGAAAAGAGAAAAAATGTCAACTGCCTGCTCAAGAATCTCCTTATATATATATTCAGTTTTCTTGCACACAAAACATCTTTAATGAACACTTTTTTTTTTTGGCTTGGACTTACATATATAACAAATAATAATAATTAAAGTATAAGCTTCAGTAACTTCTTCCAAGTGAGAAACTTACCAGCACTGCCAATGTTATGGATATGCACACATAACAAAAATGCAGCAAGTTCATTTTGATTTTGCTTATTACAATTTTTTTCAAGAAAAATGCTTGCTTTCACTGAATACACACACCTTTCTTCAAATTCTCAGCCAACATTAACATTCTGCAAAAAATGAGTTAATAAGACCTTTGACGGAAAAGAAAGAATACAATGCATGACTCCCCACAACCTCAATTTATAAAACCCCATGGCTTAGGACAGTGAGTCCTTTCAATAAAGACAGGCCTAGTTTAGGCTAGTGTTCTGCCCAAAGCTGCTCAGGACAAACATTTTTCATGTAAATATGACAATGAATATTCTTTAGAGGATGAGTTAGGCAAAATAAGGCATTTTTTTAACTCTGATTGAAATTGCAGTCTCAGTACCGCGAGCTCTTTGGATTTTTCTAGGTTTTACAACATATCTTATTTTCTTTAAATCTCACTTTAGAAGCCCTAGGATTACAAGGCAGGGCTACCTTATTTATTAAAGGTAAACTTCTAGTTTTCTTCTATTTGTGAAGAAAAACTTACATGGAAAATGCTAAGGCTCAAAATAGGAGAAAAACTATCTCAATACCCAGAAATGTTAGCATACACATCAAACCATGCACACTAAACCCCAATTTTTGAAGCACTGTTTCCATTAAACCTGCATTTCAAATCTGATGATACATTGGTGAGGCTTTTTTCCTAATAGTACAGATAGTGTATCTATTGCAGCAGAACATAATTACAGAGCTGTACAATTCATAAGCAAATGGGTTAATGTAATACAAAGGTATCAATTATATTGAAAAGGTGTGGCAGGTAGTAGTTGGCAGTTATCTTTTCACATAAGTTTTGAAATTTTACAACAAATTAATAAATTGAATCATTAAATAAATAAGAACCTTAATTTAAAACAGAAATCCTGGTTACTAGAAGATCCCAGCACCAAATTCTACAGAATAACAGTAGTTCCATAATAGCAAGAATCATAGTTCCTAAAGCAATGTATATTACATTTACTCTGTGGTATACAATGTAATTATGCAGCAATCTGAATTTAATAATAAATTCAAATATATTCAGAAGGCTTGACACACAATTCAATGTACTTTCCAAAAACCAGTAAAAACATGTGCCTCAGAACACACATCAGCAAAATCGTAAATGGGAAATTAATTAAAAAAATATAAGTTATGAGTTTATTGTATATAACAAAATTTTAAAACCAGCTGAATTCCAAATGGCAGAAGACCCACCAACCTGGGGCAACACAAGCAAAGCCTGATGAGCACAATGGGAAAATGGCAGTCAAGAAATATACAAAGATAAATCATCTGCCTAGCACAGGCTTGGAGTTGGAACACACACTGTGAGGAACTCCTCCTATACACAGACTAGTCTATGTGAGCTGAAGGTTTTAAATGTCAGTAATAAACCTTAGAAATAAATCTGCAGTTTAAGACAAAGCCAATGTCAAGCATAAAGGGGTATCAGGCAAGTAAGAGCAGTGAATACATCTTGTGGCAGGATGTGGAGGAAACTAGAAAAAGGAAGCAGAAGGTAACAGAAGACTGATAAAATATATGGTACAATCATTATCTTTTATAAGATACTTCTATGCTAAAGTAAAGGAATCCTGCATCTTTAAGAGACACCGCCTGTTGTCAGCAATACTCAATGAAAGGTTTAATACATATGTGATATGACAAGTGGGAGTCAGACCTCCCAAAGAGTGAGGCATAAAGTCAGCCTACAGGCAAAGTCAACAGAAAAGCCCACATTTCTAGCAGACTCCTGAAAAGAAAAAAACAGTGTGACTCTAGCACATCATTCTAATAACACAGTTTCTTAAGTACTGAAAAAAAAAGGCTACAACTAAGAAGTTCAATACAATTAAGTCAAGCTTTGAACTGGAACTCTCGTTTCCCTTCAGTGAAGTCAACACTAGCACAAACCCATAAAATTCTACAGTGTGGCAGCACAGACAGCAAACAATTTTCCAGTTGTCTTTTGATAGTTTATGTCTGGGACATAAAAAAAATAAAACAAAACAAACAAACCCAGAAGATACAGTCAGATAAGGAATTACATTGTTTGCCTTTCAATCTGACTGTCAGGTAACTTCTGCTTCCTACTAAGCCACTTTTGTCACACTAAATTACTGAAATTTACTGCTGTATTTGCTACTCAACCACCATATTTAAGGGCAGTTTAATCATCTATGTAAAGTTGTTTTCCATGTAACAGTTCTCTTCAAAATCAATACTTAATGAAAAAACTTTCTTAGATTTGCCTCCTGTTTTCATGCCAATAAATAAGAGTCCTCCCCAGTTTTTAAAGAAGTTCTCACTGATTTGAGGATCAAGCTTGAAGCTGGCAGCAGCCTCCTTACATGTCTAAAAAAAAAACCTAATTGCTATTTTGTCTCTGACCAAATGCAATGTTCGAGTTTCCTGGATTTCATTAAGATTGTGGAGAACTTTCCTTTCTTCCCCTCCTCTTTTCTCCTTTTAATTAAATTTACATTTCAGAAAAAACAGACCCTAGTCCCATAGCATACTAGGGTTTCCTTTCCAGATCTCAGTTCAGGCCAGAGTTATCTATTACATACATCTAGTAAATTATTTGAAAAATAAGTATTGGACCCAACACCATGTAATCTCTAAAGTTGGAGAATTTCCTGAGTCACGGTGTCATTTGCCAGGCTCAGCTTGGGAAAATAATTTCCTTCCTCCACAAATTCCCACTCTCTCCTGAAGGAGCAGAAGATGGGGAGGCTGCAGGCGGGTGGAGGAGGATGACGAACGGAAGGCAGTAGAGCACAGCGATGCTTGGCACTCTCATCCTGTGGACGAGCTTCTTGACAAGTCTCCTTGGATGATGACAGCTGCAACAACAGCACTTTTCTTCCCAAGGGCTAGGGGGCCTGTAGAAGATAATTAGGGCCTCCTGCTTGGGTTGGCTCTGCTTACACCTCCTCCCACTTGGAGTGAGTGCTGAGCCAAGGCTGCTGGAGAAGCAGGGAGGACAGGGGTCACTAGCCTGGGGCTCTCTCCGTAGAAACTTGGGAAAAAAACAAGTGGGAAAAAAAGAGAATGTGGTACACTTCTGGTGAGGTGGAAGATGTTGCCCTGAGTTTTGCAGTTCTTCGATGTTTTCATTCTTCTGTAACAGTTTCTCACACATTCTCTGTAAACATAGTCATGTTTTCCTAACTGTGTTCTATTGTTTGCATTCCTTTCTCCTGGGCGGAGAAATTTGATGGATATTTCCTTTGACCAGTGTGATGGAAAGGTGGCAATTTCTCCCTCCAATCCCTGTGGTTTCTAGAAGGATATATAAAATAAAGTTCGGGCAGTCCTGCCCGGTTTTGGGCCCACAGTTTGGCTCTGTCTCTCTTCAACGCGTGTCTGCGTCTTTCTTTTGTGTCCAAAGAGTGACAGAAGGGGACATCCTGGGGACACAACTGCACAGAACATATGCCAGAGGTAAAGGCAGGATAGGTGAAATAGGGCAGAGTCCAGCAGTGGAGTTGTGGAGCTGAGGAATGCTCAGTCATCATGAAAGAACAGGAAAGGGCCTCAAATATCAAAGAGACACAAGAGAACGATGAAGAGAGCAGAACAGTGAAAGAGGAATGTGGAAATGAAGGAGCACTTTGGGAAGGAGAAGGGAGGTGGCAATCCTTGGCAAAAAACACTGTCTTTGGAGATTCACAAACCTTGTGGAAGAGTAAACTGCATTACTGAGTCACTCCGAACAATTTGGAGAAAAGAAATTACTAGGAAGAACAGACAATAATAGATCAGTCATAAGTTTGTTTATTGAAACTCAGCATTCTACACAACAGTAACACATCACAATGCATGAGATACTGAGCAGAAGAGTCGTGATTTATGCACCTGAAAATGAATTTAATTTTTGCAACAGTAAAGGATCACCCTGGCAGAATTTTTTCCAATTCTGCTCTATGTGTATGCAGTATCCAAACACACCTTAATGATATTTCCAGTAAAAACTTTCAGTAACACCTTTCAGATATTCACCTATAAAATAAACTGAACAACCTCTATAGGAAACTGAAGTTTGAGTTAATGTAAATTTTCTATTGGGGAGGGATCACAGATATGAACAAGTGGAATGACCTACAATAAAACCTAATTCTGACAAGCTTTGTGTATTTTTAGTAACTAACTTAAAAAATACGACACCATCTTGCTATATAAACTGTACCATGAAATATTTTAGCATTGAGCACTCATGCCTTCATGCCTCCTAGCTGTCTCAGACACAGGAATGATAATCAGATGCCAACAGGTTGAGTTAGCATCATTAATTTGATATCGAATCATTTTAAATGATACCTGAAAAGGTTTTTTTTTTTTTCAGTCTTTTTTCCTTACTGTTTTGAAAGGCATTTTCACTAAGGCATACTATAAAAATGCAGATCTGCATATTACATCCAAGTGAAGAGTTCTATTTTATAAAAGTACATAGGTAATTAATTCTTTCTGCTAGCTGACTCAGAACAGATGCATTGTAAATCCCAAAATGTGTAAATATCTAAGCTGTTTAATTTTAGCCTGGGAGTCCACTAAGGAAAAAAGACTCCTCTTTACTACTTTGCTTACTGCCAGTATGGCTCACTGACCCACATTCCAAACAGGCTTTACCAATTAAATATCCGGTGGCATCACAGCCATTTTCAGTAACATCCCAAAAAGAAGAATGAGAGCTGAAGATTTAGAAATTGCAGTTACACAGCGTAAAAATTAATCATACAACTTCGGCCTACTTTGGAATATCAAGGACAAAGCCAGTATGATTGCCTTGCAAAATAATCAGCTTATCTAAGAGACACAGTCCTCATTTCATCCTGAATTACAAAGTTAGACAAGGGAAACAGATATTTCAAGCCACATCAAAGTTTATGTGACTGTGAAAAATTATTTTTACATTATAACTGCTACAGTAAGTTAATAAATTTTGTCTAACTACTGAAGTATATGTCTGCATGTCTCTCTATTCAAGGTTGACTTGAATGACTACAGATGTAAACATTATCCCATTTTCTAAAGTACAAGAAGCCACATTTCTGCAAATCAAGCTGAAGCAAGGCATATCAAATCAAAGTACAGACAACAACCTTCAGTTATTTCATATCATCTCTGCTCTTTGATGTAAAGAATGGAACTCAATCCATTTAGCATTTTGTCTTACTGAGGAAAAACTTTGTGACATACTGAGATAGAAGTTTCCATAAAAATGCTAGAATGTTCACATTTAACTTGTGTGCTGCATGTCAATTTATCTTGAAAGGCTGCTTTGTTTTCCAAAATCATTTGAGCAAATTTAATTTCCTTTAGAGAATATGGTGATAAGGGTTCAGGGAAACAGTTTAATAGGCAATAATGATCAAGAAAAAGAGAAAATGTGTAGGCAGCTGTAGTATACAGAAATGTCAGCTTTATTGAAATTATTACTGCATCGTCTCTATGAAAATGTAGTGGCAATATTCCTATCTCAAACTGCATAGCACCTCTTCCTTAATTCTATAGTTTTAGTGCAAGAATGTCTCACTCATTTTCTGTCAAGTATCATTTTCTCATGCTCACTTTTAGGTCTTGCTTATACATTTAACCATCACACTTACTATTCTGTAAATAAAAGGAGAATGAGGTACTCTAAATTCAACAGACTTTCTGTCTGTCCCTGAGAGAAAGGACTAAACAGACGGAAAGCAAGGATATACTGTAAGAACTTCAAAACCATACTGTCAGTGAGTAAAGAAAAATATATGAATGCTTTTGAAAACATGAAGTGTTTACAACACATCATTTGTTTTATTCATAAAAGAATATGGAGAAATACAACATTTGAGTTGCCTAGAGGGGTATGTTTCCAGTCAGACATTGCAGCAGCATTGTTACTGGACACACTGCTATGAAAGCAGGTATTCAGAAGCCCAGTAACACAAACCAGCAGTTTACACTGGTTTGCACTGAAATCTGGTCCCTTTCTCTTTTTTCCTCCCGAAGTCCCACTAGAAACCAATCTAACAGTCAGTGTTATAAATCTGATCATCAGTCTGACTCTCAGTCTTTAGACTTGATCATTCCTGACCAGGTTTTCAAAATGCTAACAAAGGCTTGAGAATTTTAACTTGTTTAGCTCTCTGACAAAAGAACTCAGGTACATGTTGCAATGTCAATGCTGTTTCTTTCCATTTTCTGTATGGAACCAGTATAACTTACAGCTACTCTTATGAATCGAGAGGAGACTGTGTCATTAAAGTAAGAAGTTGTTTGGAGCTCTGAAAAAACTATGAGGCAATTTTCCTAATTTTTTGTTTGTTCTAGCTGGCTGAGACCTTCTCAGTCCCATTTTAAAGGCTCTTGTGGCTATATTTTCAGGTTACAAAGATATTTAGTCTCACTTGTAAAATATATTAATTCCAAGGAATGGATTTTTGATGAACTACCAAAAACAGGCATGTTCAAAGCAGTGTAGAAAAAAATCTTTACATGGGTGAATTATTTAGGAGAAAAGAAACAGTGACAGACAAACATGGAAATTTTAACTGTGGAAGAAGGTAGAGCCCTGCAGGGACCAGAGCTGCCCAAGCCATTACAGGAGATCAAGGTGGTTACCAGCTCTGCTGAGCTATCCAGAGTAACCACAAACACTGCTGACCCAAAAACTCCCAAATATCCCACCTGATTCAATACAGATAAATTCATTTTTCCTACTGGTATTGTTGCCTCATATCTGAACTTCACATGTAAGTGATAACTGAGCTGACTACTTTGACTAAGAAAACAACATTTCTATTTGTTCTAGAAAAGCATTAAATCAATGTTCGGTAGGAAGGAAGGTGCAGGCAATAAAACAGAAATTACCAGCTGCACCACTGCATAAATGCATTGTGTACACAGATATTGAGAACACTACATCCAGCTCGGGCCAGCCAAAAGGGTCAGCTTTAAGTATTCAAACCTGAAGACTTCTGTTTCATAATACCATTCATTATTTATCCTCTCTGATACACTCTATGCTCCGTGCCAAAGGCATTTTATATTCTCCAAATCCCAGAACAGAAAGCACAGAAATAGAAAACTATACACATACACTGGTTAAGCAATTTTCTTTTCTTCATTTTTAAATCATTGCCTATTTACTACAGTCAACTCCAAAGAAATAGGTTTTGAAAAAATTCAGGTCTAAACCACCTGTATGTGGATGTCAGAGCCTTTAGACAAGCTGCAATGTCAGAACCTCTTTTATAAAGGCAATATCATTTGTAGGTTTTTATGATTGCATTATTCTAGGTAAGTATGTATACAATTGTGTACCACCAGTAGCTGCACTTTACAGGCTGTTTACACAGACATTATTGATGAAGATACCAGAGTCTCCAGATATATAAGAAACAAGTTCTAATCACTGTAGACAATTCTACACAACAGTTGATTAAAAAACACTCCAAATTCCACACAAACTTCTGCACAGAGAGCTTCAGCTGAAGGCCAAAAGGCCATGGAGAGGCAATCCACTGAGAAAACATGTCAATGGACAAAGACCTCTTGCAAGTGAGTGAGGGGAATAACATTTTGACAAAGCAGAAGTCTCAAAGTTATCTTAAATAGGCTGGATTTGAAAGAATTAGTCACACAGAACCATTCTACATAGACATATATAGATACATATCTATCTAAATATATATATAGACTCTATATCTCTATCAGATATAATAGAGAGAAAATAGCTGAGGTCTGCTCCAAGACACTGAAATCATGGGAAATAGATATTTGCTGAAATACTTGATATCACTCATGAGCCAGCAGAGAAGAGAGGACCACATACCATCATCTCTATTAATGGAGAGGATAATATCAGTCATGATCCAAAAGTATTACTCTTAACTAAGCTGTGAAAGTGCCTAATAATCTCTCTCAAGTTTTCTACTACGAAAAACAGCGGAGTGAAGCCTTACTAAATTTACAAGTTTGATTTGTATGACCTTTAGGCAGTTATTGTGAACCACAATACATGTAAGCACACTGATAACAGAATTGCATCCTCCCTCTCTATGGATTGGTAGAATGCTACCACACCTTTTCTTCAATTGTGACATAACAATTAGAAGATTGGGAACTAATGATCTAGTTAAAGTGGGTAATGCCTCAATATATCTCCTTCTAAGTGATTTTCAATATAACCTTCAGTTATATACTTTTAAAATATGGATTTTAAACTAAAACCAGCAAATGCTCTGAGAAAACTGCCAAGAAGTTTCTTAATACAGTTCAGCTTCTGCAATTATAAACACCTCACTATCATCTGCCAAAACTGTATTTTGCAGTTTCTTACTGAAGTACACTTTTGGGAATTGCAATAGGATTCTTCCCCTATGGCAACAGGGCACCAAGGGAGCTATTTTCATTCCTTCTTCAGCAGTTGAACATTTGTAGTGTTGTGACTATGGATACTAACTAGTCTTGCACCTTAAGCTATAAAACTGCAATCTTTTCACCAGTAGATGCCTCATGTGCCTCCTTTTAAAAGTAATTTGAATAATATACAGCTGTGGTTTCTGTTTCCTTTTTTCTTAAACATTACAGCTTCTCAGAGGCAACAGAAAACACATAAATGATTTCACACAGTTTTTGAGATGCTCAATTAAAACAATACACCCACAGGCACAGAGGCTGAGGAAAACGAAAGTAATTTAGAAAGGCAAGCAAGATTTACAGTAGAAATTCCACATAAGGTTATGCTTTTCTGTAGCAGTAATGTCAGTAAAGGAAGAATAAAAAACAATATTTCTTCTAAATAGAAAGTACTAATTAATTCATTTATTCCTTTCTATTGCTTAAGACTTCATGCTCTATACCAGTGATTCAAGACTGAAATCAAGAGCATACAAATGAGTTGCCAAACAATAAGCCTGAACAAAAATAGTCACAGTGTGTTATACTGTTGAAGTTATGACACTGCAAGATAGGTAAAGTTACACAGGCAGTTCAACCATAAACTTTTTATTTCTTTTTTCCTTTTTTAGTATGTGCACTTGAACAGAAACTTGATACATAGGGCTCAAGTTGAAAGCAAATGTTTTCTTTAAAACAAACAACAACTTCGACAAATATGAAATTTGTAGTGCTTGGAAACTCAGTGAGAAAGAAATACAAGTCTCAGATATTATGAACATAAAACGGGCACATTTTCTAAAGGACAGTCAGTCCTGGTCCTTTTTACAGCTGATGTCTGCATAGGCAATAATTTCAAAAGTATTTGTGAATTACAGTAGGCGCACATCAAAAAGATACTTAGTTGAATGTGTACTCAGTTCACATAAATTAGCCCATTTTTAGAGGTACACATTAATATCATATTAACTTCAAATTTGAATGAAATGCCACAAGTCTATTAAAGATAATTTGATTTTGAGATTTACAGTACCATTTTGATAGACTTGCACCTGTCATGTGAAACCACAAAGTCTTCATCATCTTATGAAACCTACACATAAAAAGGAGGGAGAGGGCCAGATGAGCAGCTCCACATACACTGAAGTGGTTGTACCAAGACACAAACAGGCATGGACTAACTGTCATCTCAAATGTGGAAATAATTCTATTCACACCTACAACAGCAGAGCCAGCTTCAGAAAGTCTTGGGAATGTGTTCTAGTTTCAAGAGATTTCAGAAAGAAGATTTCAAGTTAACTACATGACATATTGGAAGTTCTTTTCAAGATATACAGTGTACTATTAACTGAAAAATGCCTGCACAGCATAAACACCAAGAAAAAATATCCTGTTGCTGCATATTGTGAAATTCCCTACAATTCTGACAGAATTTACCTCTCAGCATATTCAATGCATATAGCACAATCTGGATTCCTTGCTTGCAGTTTTGTCTGTTACTTCTCTAACATTCATCTGGGATGCTAGTAAACTCATCAGAATAAATAGCTTTCCTTTATACAATCTGGTTGTAAATAAACAAAATCTAAAAATAGACAACTATCTATTAATCACAGATTCAGTCATGTCTACATGAAATATAAAATTGTGCCTTTACTGGTATTGATTTTATTCACTTCTAGAATATCCTTATATATACTGACTACAATGAGGCATTTACATAAGATTTTCACTAATTATTTGGTAATTTCCTAAACTAGTATTTATGCTACTAGAAATGTACAGCAATTCAAACTCTACAGACAATGGTGATGGTCACTACAGATACAGACTAAAGAAGAATCTTAGTTGGGCAGAGGAAAGCCCACCACAGTTCTTTTACAGAGATTAAGCAATTAATGTTAACAGTGCCAAAAAAGCAAGGAACTAACACAAAGTACCAACGCGATTAATACTGGAAGAGGCTGTTGATCATCCTGCCTTTATGACTGAGGGCATTTTTTTAGTATTTTTAAAGCATTTTTATAAATTGAAATAATCTTTCAAGTCATGAAGATACCCAGGTAAATGTAGCAAAAATTCAGAATTATTGAAATAACTTTTCTCAATAATATTATGAATGTCACCATGATCACGCACAGAAAAATAATAAACATGCCTTTACAGATCATATAAAGGGCAAAAAAAATCAAACTATTAAGTTAAAAGTGATGTTTAAATCTTCATGGCACAATATCAATTTCATAAAGTAGTATTTAAAAAAAAAATATCAGTGAAAGAGAACATTCAGAATACTCTAAAAGATATCCAGACTACCAAACTGGTTTATTATCAAAATTGCTTTTTTCTTTTCCTGAAACAATGATGTGACCCTTCAATGCAGCAAGCAGAAAAATCAACTGTTTGTCTTTTCACATCAAAAATTAATGCACAAAACTGCAAACAAAGCCAAAGTTTGTGTAGTTCATTTGCACCAGGAGTGAACGGGGAGATGGTTATTTAACATTCACTATTTATTTCAAAATCATCACTTAGTTGATGTAGAAGCTATTCTTCTCAATACCAGCATGTTTGTGAATTTGGAACATGCAGTTGAGGTCAGCTGTTAAGATAAGATTCAGAAGATCTACCCATGATGCATCCAAAAACCTGAAACATCCAGTATATTAACTCACTTTCTTTTAGGCCAAAATACACATTCTTAAATGATGTTAAGACTTACAAACAGTATCTTCTCACTCATATGGATTTAAGCCAGGCTAAATAATATTTCTGAATTATAGAAAATCTGTATTACATTTATGATGCTTAATATATATTGATGCATTCATTGTATTATGTAAACATACCTATTTTCAAATCCATTTTTAACCTTTCACCACTGTTAAGCTTTCTAAAAAAAATTGAAACAAAATAGATTTTAATTGATTACATACATTTTGATTAATAAATCAAAAATGTTGCTTAATTAAGTCAGTTTTAAATCCATGCCTATCTAGATGAAAAACAGGAATTTTACTTTCACTTTTGGACTTGAGTAAATGGTTCTCTTTCTTCAAAATATCAACAACACTGTCTAGCTAGCTATTATTTTTTAAAAAATTATTATTGTTTTTTAAAAGTACAGAAACTTCTCTAATATGGGCACTGCAAAATCACAGGTAAGGAAAATTAAAAAACTGCATCTCAGCTAGCAGAAGTGTAGAAAGCTGCTGTCGTACATTTAGGTCACAGTGGGAGTTTTTAAATATGTTGTTTTGAAAAACTGATTTTTAAGTGAAATCAGCTTTCACATTTTCACTGTGTCTTCTGCAAGAGATGTTACAAATAAACAGAAACATGTAACCTTTCATATTATTTTGGCAGTAAGCTGAACACTGCAGCTTTATGATTTTGTGAACCTCATTTAAGATTTTTAGCAAAAAATGTGTTAACTGTACAAAACATCTGCACAAGCATTAGAAGAACACTGAGTTTATTTACAAAGCAAATATTACAGCAGATGGCTAACAATATATCATGTTGTCTTCAGAATACTAATTTTATAAGCAAATCTTTTGAGGATGTGCTCCAAAACAGCGGTATCTGCTCTTGCGTCATATTTTACAGATCAGCAAAAACACATACCTGTTAAAACTATTTAGATCAAATTTTCCTGCACTTGTTAGTGCACAAGTCAGACTACTAAAACTAATAAAACAGAAATTCAATCAGATAAAACCAGTAAGAAAATAACTGGTGAGTTCTAGCAATGAAACATTAAAAGGAACACTTACTTATAGCCACACTTTAGATATGCCCTGCAATTTTAAATTTTCTGCCTGACACCACATGTTGGGGCCCTATGTGGTCCCTACCATGTAACCATAGCACCATCTAAACAAATCGTTTGCTAATCCAGATATGTCAGAGCTGTATCTCTGTACTGGGGCTGGAGAGGTGCCAGTTCTAAAACCAAAAGGTGAACATAACAGCAAGCAAACTAGGGTGTTTCTGTACCTGGAAGAGACAGAAAGCTTGAGGATTTTACCTCATTATGAAGGGAAATAATTCTGACCAGCTAATTCCCCAGCTCATTAACCTCACAGTCCTTTATTATGATTATAACACTGCATGCAGAAACCAGAATTCTGGAACAAAATATAGATGTTTATAAAGTCCTGTGCCTGTTTACAGCTTTATATTTTTTGATACTAAGTGGATACTTGGCATTTAAGTTGGGATTTTGAGTGGGAAAGAATTGTGAGAACATTTCAAAGCCGTTTAAAAAATCACTGAAGTATATGCATTTCAAGTATGCAGTTGTCATTCTAACAAAACTCTTAGTTCATGCACTGAATAATTTTAAAGCTTCATTAAGTCCCGGGTTTAAGAGAGCACCGGTTGATATACACTGCTAACAAAAGGAGCAGTACCATACCTGCTGTGTTTCAGTTGCTTCCTCCTCCTTGCCCCATCATGAATTTCGTATGGAATAAACTTTATCTGCTTTGTTACTGTTGCTGCATAGCTGCTTTCTCCTTTTATGTAAATTTATAACAAATGCAAAGGCCATTAAAACCACACACATTTTCAGTAGATATTCGTCTATGCTCAGTTATCTCCAGAATGACAAGCTAGATGCTAAACAGTGTGCAACTGAAGAACATGACAAGAAAGCTCAGAATAACTTTGTTTACTTAGCTCTTTCCAGTCCAAGAGAGAAGCAGATGAATAGTGAATACGACAACCTTGGAAGTTTTTTATTTCATGTACTTATTTTACAGATATATGTAAAGAAAAGAATTCTTATATTTTCTTATGATCCAGAGAATTTGTCTGAAAATAATTTCATGTCCTTGATAGCTAGGAAGATCCAAGTTGTTTTTACACAGTAACTGATTGGAATACCTCCTTAATTTAGGGAAAATAACTTCTGTGCATATCAATCCAGTTGTGTTTGCAGTATGCCTTTAGGGAGGCTCACAACAGCAGCCTGCTACAGTTACGGACATATTGGAAGCACATTATTTAACAGAATTTGCTCTAAATTCTTCTACCCTCAGCTGGAATGCTCTTGTCTGGATTGCCATGAAAACAGCAAAGTACACAGAGCAAGCAAGCCTCTTGTACTGCTTGGTGGTCATGAGAGCATGTTTACATTAGTGTCTGCATCTGTCAAAGCTCAGATCTGACAGCATCCTCAGTTATTTCATGAGAAGCACCTGTTCCTGACACCCTTACATATTCTTTCTAATGCTATTTTATGCTGAATTGTACATTGATCCTTTCAAACCACCACACAATTCAGAACATCTTCCTGCACAGCACCAAATCTTTATCACAAGCTGAATTATGATTTTGTTTTAACACTTTGCAGTATGTTTACAAACTGTCAGGAAAGATTATTTAACGGTCTAAAGGATTTGTATTTTTGAATAGTCTAGTTCTGCCTGTCTGTCAATACATTCAGCTATAGAAGAGCAGGATAACAGATTTCAGGGTATGCTTATGATTAAAACAGGCTACACCTGAATTTTATTAAAACTCCCAGACTCCAGGAAAGAGATGTTCCATATTTGAAATAATTTTAATAATGATAAAAAAAAATATCATGACAGTTGCAATTCAATCACAGAAGCACAGAAAGAGGGAAAGAAAACACAAAACCAGTATTTTAATGCGAATGAAATTGAATTGTGAGAAAGCAAATGTATCCAATTTCAAAAGATGACAATTTAAGGTAAACGTGGTTAACCTCACTTAAACTGTGACTTTTCTGTGTCTGTCCTAGGTGTGTATTCATAAGCTACAATCAAGAGAAATATTTTTAAACATAAAACAGATAGTGTATGAAAGTTTTAAGTCTCCTGCCTCAGAAATATGGCAGAAAAGTAATGCACCACTTAAAAATAATCTGTTTTAAAAGTTTGGGTTTTTTTTAATATAATAAATGTAATAAATACTACATATGCTTAAAAATCAAGGTAAAAAAAAGGTTCTCAAACATGAAAGATGAGCATTTTTAACATCAAAGAACCTACTATACACTTCATTAGATATGACTTTTTCACTTAAGCGGAATAAAGCAAATTAATGAATAGATCATCTGTAGATCTAATCTGACTTTTTGTAGTTGTGCCCATATCTTATACTCTCCAGCTGCAGTGGCTTGTGAAGCAGGGAACTGAAAAAACACCAGTATTTTAAAGCTAATGTTTTGAACAACAGGTATTTCGCATGCAGCATATTTTATACTATGAAACATTGTGATTATTATAATAACACTATGGGGATAATCCATACCCTATTTACAACCAACCAACCATTTAGTAATAAAAATTCACAAATTATTTCATTTGTGTATTATCCTGTAGAAGAACAATCATTTCCTCCCGATCTCACAAAACCACTTAGCATTACTCCTCTAATATATTCTACAGACAGATTTTTGAAGTAAGAGACACCAGTATTGCTGTAAAATCTAGAAATGTTGAGATATAGACATTTTTGGATTCTTTCTTTGCTTTTTATAACTGAAGTGGTAACCATTTAAAACACTCCTCCAAAATTATATATACATCTATCTATCTACCTATATACACATATATATATATATATCCCCCTTCTCACAGGATATGCAAACAGCCTTAGCTAAGACTCTTGTCACAAGAGATTGTCATGGAAAGGGATGAGAATAGCCCATGGATGCCACTGGAACAACAAATATACACAATTCCCAGCACCTTCCAGCAGAACAAGCCCATCCCCTCCAACTGGTCCAGCTATGCCCTCAAATCCCAAGCCCCCAGCTCTATCAGGGAATGCTGGCTGGCACAGACCAATTCTGCAGGGTCTTTCCCCTCTCATGTACCAGCAGGGTTAACCAAAACCAGCACTACCTAGGATAGCTGTTTGAAGGGAAGATACAAAGTAACTTTTAAAGGATATGCAAGAATTCGATCATGTTAGATATATTACTGTAAATTAGAAAAAATAATTTATTCTAGCCACAAACTTCATCGTACTCAAGCTTTAGTATAGCACAATCAAATAATAAAGTTCAAATAATGTGCATTGGTATTACACCAAAGTTAACTTTCCTGTCACTACTGCCACATTCAGAAGCAGCCTACAGTTCTGAATGTTTTTAAGGGCTTTCCATTACTGCAAACTGTTTGTAAGTGTTCTCTAAGCTGAAGACTCCAACAGATGGCCTTTTTTAAAGAATCTTTTCCTCATTGGTCTGTCATTACAAAGTGAGCATATAGTATAAATTGATAAATTAGATTTGAAACACTGAGAGGACATAGTCTCCCTTTACAAATACATTATCTTTTACAGGCATCACGATTTTCATATTGTCCAATGGAAGCATCGAGTTGACATACAAAAGTCCATGATTTATTGATTACCAGGATACTTTGGATCCTAAATGACAGCCCATGAATTATACTTTAGGTGCCTGAAGAAGGAATGCATGAGACATGCTGTTATGGCAAAATGGAAGGGAGAGGAGGCAGAAACAAACTCACACCAAAACCAAGTAGATGCATCTTCCACCATTTTCTTTCTAGATCTTTCATCGGGTCAAGAAGAAAAAAAAGGTAGTATCAGAGAATACTTTATGAAAAAATATAGCTTCCTCTACAATTATCAGCTCTCTCCCAGGCATAGACCGACATGATGGGCTCCTAAAGAGACCCAGCAGTGCCCTCTGGTGATTCAGGTCAAATTCAGTGGTGTTTCATGGGTAGAAAAATGAACCCTACAGTGCCCCTAAAGAAGCTCCAGATTAAGGAGAAAGACTTGGTCACCTCTGCAGGGCAATTACAAAGGAACACATTCAATCTGCGCATATTTGTACAGTGCTTCGAAATTTCTGCTACAACATTTACTTTGTTGGAGTGAATATAAAATTTATCTGCATTTGAGGATGAAAAAGCACCCATATACATCATGTCTGATATACTTGTTGCAAGTTGGTGGTCCTTTGCTGACACTAAAGAAGACAGTGGTAAATAGAGCAGTTTTAGAGGATGAGAAAACAGAAGAGGCATGTGTTTGCTTGCTTGCTTGCTTTTTTTTTTTTCTTTTAAAGTTATGTAAGAGATTCCCCACAAGAATATGTCAGGTTCCCACAAGAACATGGCAGAGTAATACAACTGAAATGACCTAAGTGGAGAAGACTGGCACTATCTTTGGGTCCTTTGATAAGTTTGGGAGAATCAATGGAAAATGATAGTATAGCAAACTCTAGCAACATTCCTGACCTTGGTGGAAATCAAGTATTCAAAATCCACCCAAAGTATTTAACTGTACGGCAACATCTACAGGTTGGGTTCCCCAAATCAAGGTTTAAAAATACATTCTTAAGGTAGAACTAATTTATGTTCTTTACATACTGACACAGTCACTCATGTTTCATATCTTTTATCTCTAACCAAAGTTACTCTGAATTTTAATCTTCCTTCCATCCAATAGCTTCCTTCCATATGTCTCATGTTCTTTAGCAAATGAGTATTATTCCCAACACACCAAATACCTTTTTTCTCATTGGCATCTTTTTTTTTTCCTTCAAATGTAGCCAGCCCCTCAAGAACATGTAATATTTTCACTTTTGACCCCTCAACATATTACATACTCTTATAGACATGTTGTCTTACACTTACCCTATGCTGAGGGTAAGTGAACCTGCAATACAATTTATTTTTTGAAGGTACCATTTACTTTTACAGTGTGACAAATAATTTAGAGTAATCTGATTTGAAACTCAATTTTGGTAACTCGAGTTTTATGCCAATCATTATACATAGGTCCCATATAGCAAGTAGTTATCATCTATAAAGTTACTGCTAGGTCTGCAGTATTTCTATTTCAAATTTATACAAAAATTGTCAAGAAAAAAGACTTGATGTCTTGCATACGTTTTGATGCTGTAAATCAAAACTGAAAATAGTCTTTCAAATATATTCTTCAGTTGAACAGATTTAACTAAAATATAAATAAAATAAATTCAGAAACAGGAAAGGAAAAGTGAACAAAACTTTAAGATAGGATTTTGTTTGTTTGTTTTAATTTCAATAAAATTAAGGTAATAGAACAAGAATCTTCTACATATTTTGTATTCTCACTTCAGAAATTCACTGGAATGGTGTTGTGAGTTAACTCAGACCATGTGGATCTTGCTTTCTCCCTTAAGGAAAATAAGGCACAAGACAAGGAGTGTGTCACTCAGCTCCACTTCAACAGCTGTTCTTCCACTCCGTTCTATGTCAGCTAATTTTTCTCTGTAGTCATTTCACTACTATCTCCTGTGCAACTGGCTTTTACATCTGCCTTAAAACGGCACAGAAGAGCAGCAGATGCATTACCACTGACCATGACTTTAATTCTTATCTGGCTGCAAAGTGGGGTCAGAAGTAAACATTCTTTTAACCTCATTTCTTTCCTAAAATACTATCACTCCTGCTAAACCATATTATATCCTAATTATCAACAGGTTATTAGGGCACGAATAATATGTTGCTGAGCTACTGTTTCATTTCCCATAGCTTGAAATGTTTCCATTCTTCTACTCTTTATGTCAGTGAAAAGCAGCGTGCACTGGCACGCACAAGACTTGCTGATCTTTGCGCCACTTTGCAGCGCTGCTAAACATTACAACTGAACAAACGCCTCTGCTGCTCACAGATAATCACACAGAGCTTGCTTTTCTTACAAGAAGGGGACATTTGTAATTCTTTCTTCCATTTGGTCTTTATGTTATTTGGTGTTAGTTTAAGTCAAATATTGCAATTGCAAGCCTCAATCTTAAGATAGATCTGAAAAATAAACGAGTTACTGAAAAGATAAATCAGAAGTATTTACAGAGGTTTACTGTAGATATAAAAGTTGTTGTAAATGCCTGCATATCTCCCCCATTTCTTCTCCTACAAACAATGAGCAAACACTATCCAAAATAAATTCACACTTCAGAGGCAAGACAATGTTTTTTCATTCGAAAAACTAGTTTTATCAAAGTACACACATACAGCTGAAAAGAATGAAATATTTCCTTGATGTCAAATGGGGGAAGATATTGTTGTATGCAGTAAAAATTGTTGTTCGGTATCATTCTAATGGTCTCAAAATGCAGAAGAAGTCAGAAAACATACTTTCATTAAAAAAAAAAGAAAAAAGAAATCAAACCACTATTGATTGTATTTAAAAGATTACAAAGGGTTGTCATTCTGTGCTTAACAACTTTAATGTTGCAAATGCTAACCTGTATCAGCATGTTTAAAACAAACTGGCGTTAAGCAAGCATATAGTATAACTATAACACTGACTTTGTACTTGTAAACATCCTTTCCACACAGAGCCCTTCGGGACATTCAAAGAATTTACTGAATGAGCTACTTGGAATAAATAAAGAACACTCAACACTGTAACACTTTAACTGATTAAAAAAGTTTTAACTGTTCCCCCAGTTGCCTGGAAATGGCCATTTTTAAAAAAATGCTGCTGTAGCAATAGCAAACCATTATTAATTCCTTATTTTTGGATTTTACTGCTTTTTAAAAATAAATGTTCAATCCAACCAGTTCAGTACTGAAAATTTAGTACTCTACAGCAAGCCACACGAAATTATGGAAAAAAATATGAGTTTCTTTATTTTTCTTAGTACTTGCTCTATCAGAAATCAGAGAAACTGATTTCAGAAATCAGTTTCTCAGAAATCAGAGAACTCTAGCAATAAAATTAGCTAAAGTGACAGTTACATAAACTAAATGATAACGTGTATTTCTTCCAGATTACCATGCTGAGCTTTAACAAAAATCACCTTTAATTCAGTTGCATGTACTAGCTACATGACTTTATTCAAAAGTAAGAGGTAACATGTCAAATTTTATTTTTAAAATATTTAAATGGATTTTGAAAGCTTGCAGCTATACTTACATAAGACTTCACTTACAAATAAAGTTTAAGCAATTGAATCTCTGTTTAGCAGTAAGATGAAGTTCTAGAAAATCTGTGGACTGCAGGTGCATTTGCAAAATTACGAGTCATAATTATTTTAGAAGTGCACTTCTTTTCAAGTTATCGGGTGAAGGGCATCAGCACCTACCTTGCCATAAACTGTTTTGTTTGAGTACCAAAAAAGTAAAAGCAAGTTAAACTCTAAGATCTCAGAGTAGACAAAAAAAAATTTAAAACTGCTTTATACACAAAATGCCTTCCTTACCTCCACTGTGTGTTCTGACTACATCCATATGGGGGCAGTAATGTTAAAGAAAATAAAACACCTTAAAGCAGTCACCTTAATTAATTTGTTCACAGATAATTCCTTAAACATGAAGTTCTCAATACAATACTAAAAATCTCATCTAGAGCCTAGATTTGCCTAGATTTGTTGGTGTATTTAACTGTCCATATTATCAATAATCTACTGTTATTTTTGCATTGCAGTTACTCAATCTAAAACAATGCCAACAGTGCAGCAGTGTCCCAAGATAGGAAGCAGATGGGGAGGAACTCCTTTGCCCATAATGTTTGAAGAAACAAGATGCTCAAACAGGTATTATGGATTCTTACCAGAATAACACTTGCTGGATTCAAACTTTACCTCAACGTAAATCATTCTATCCGGGCAGCTGCCTTCCCCCTCCAGGAAGCAGTGGGATAACCTCTGCCTGGACATGCAGAGCAGCAGCTCCTCCCTTGCACTGAAGTTGGCCTGAATCAACAGCCCTGTCAGATTCTCAGATGAATGTCCTTCCAACTTTCATCCTGTACGCCTTGTGCAGACTTTCCCAAAGTAGCTACAAAATCCAATATCATCTGTGACTCTGCAAAAAAACAGTTCTTCCCCAGTCTTTCCACCAAACTAGATTAAATCACCACCAATTACTCAATGGCTTCCTGAATATACTGGTAATCTACAGGGAAGAAGTCATTTAGTGTTAGGTGAAAGGCTGTAGGAACACAGCAAACAGCTTCATAATTTATTAGAAGGGAGAGAACAGGAACGTGCTATGGAAGCATAAATGTTTACAACGTTCCACAGAAAACCCCCCAACAAAAATCAAAACCCAAAAAATATGCCAAACATACCGTGATCATTACCATGTTCCCCTCACTAAACCTTCCCATTGCAGTCCCCCAAAGAGTGTTCTGACTTTCCCAACACAACAGCTTTCCACCTCTTGTGGTAAAAGGGTTGGGGGTGCACCTGTGTGAAAACAGGCCCTCTGCAATGCAGCAGGCTTTGTACCATTCAAAAGTTTGAAAACCCAGAAGTTGAACACACATTTCAATGCACTGTAATGTCATTGCAAACAAAAGAAATAAATACGAGGTTTCTTTCGTGTTAAAGATTCAATGAAAAGTATTTAATAACTAAAACAGAAAAAAATTTTCACAAGTGAAGTTAATCACATCAACAGAACTCCAAACCACTGTTACAGCTGTGCTACTTGGAGATGGAAGTCATATAACCAGGTTATAAAATTATAACAATGATATTTAGTTGGCTCCAAATGCCATCATCCAAGGTGGTAAAACATTTTGAGTCTACTCAATAGGAATCATATGATTACCATAAAACCCAACACACCCCAAACACCATCATTTAAGGTGCAACGGATCTGGCATTTGCATCTAATTCTGCAAAACTGAGTGGAAGCCTCCTTGCCTCCAACTGTGCATATACATCTCAGGATGAAAACAGCCATTCTCATTACCCTTCAATGAAGGCAAACCTATTCCTCCCTCACTCTGAATTTCCCAAGGCCAAATTTCTCATCTCTTCTCAATCCACTCCATCCTCTCCTGCAGCTCATCCAGCCACCATTCAAACATCTCAAACCTGTATTCATGGATTTTACTTCTGTTTATTCTCACAAAATCAATAGAACAGAGAAAAACAGAAAAGTAAATGGAAATAAGAGTATGTTGAACTGTAAAATCAAAAAATTTAAACTGAGCTCAAGAATGATTCTGTGAAACAAAATCACTTATTTTTAAATATTCAATTTATCTCAGGACTCAAAATCCCAAACACCACTGAAGTCTCACTACACCAGGAAATATACACATTCTACAAAGCAATACAGTGGTTGATACTAATCTGAATGAATTGCACAAAGCATTTTGGTATCAACATGACATGCCTCCTGAGCTTTCAGCAGTTTTGAAAAAGAGAATAATTTACTTCCCTACACAAGAATTCAGAAGTCAAGGTTTGAAATCCAGATTTGAAAAATTCTAATAAGGTCTTCAAAATGACATGCAGTACCACAACTTATTAGATGCAATTCAATCCCCATAGAAAGTGAATTCATATTTGATGATAGTGATAGCTTATATTTGCTTATTTTTAATTAAAGACTTACCAGAATGTCTGTGACTTCTGCAATAAATTAAAAGGAAAATTAGCAGAAAACGATATAATTTCTTACTGTTCTACAGAAGTAACTACAACTGGCCATGTTATCCAATGATTGTGATACATAACCCTTTCAAAAGTTAGAAGAAATGACAATGGTTAACAGGATGAGAGAAGACTTTGAACATAACTACAAGTATATTGGAGCCACCTAGTAATTTTAAAGATGCAATAGCCTGATGTCACTTCTGGAGTTACTGGTCAAACAATGCTTGACTTGCAGTTTTCAAAGCAGCAGCGAAGCTTCAAAGCTCTGTTACTTTTGAGGGAAGCAGGGACTGTATTAGGACTAAAGAGATCCCTTACTTAGGAGAGCATGACAACCTTGAAGTAGTTTTCTGGGGTAAGGAAAGCCTTATTATCTGTGTCTGATCATTAGCTCATGGAACAGACACTTTCCTATATAAAGGGCAGAAAAGGGTCAGAGCCACAGAGCATGTCTAGTGATTATGTTGATAGCTATCATGCCAGCCGACAGCTGGGGGAATTGTGGGGTGCATTACACATGAAGCTGACTTTATGGCTGCAAAGGTATCAGCTTTCTTCATAATTTGGAACTAACAGGGAGTTTCCTCTTAAGGCAGATGGATTTTTCTGGCCATTTGAGAAGGATCTTAGCTGTTAATGCTAAGAACCTGTACAAAGAGAGAGAATACTAACAACTGTCTTAATTGCACTTCTGACCAGAATGCCCACAGAGATCTAGACTACAGAGCTACTGTATCAGATAAAATCTTTCCCCAGATATTTGTTTGTCCTACTCAATCAGGATTTCTCAGATAAATATTTTGGATTTGACACTAGCAATTCTAATTCTACGTCTGAATAGACGTGCTGAAAGGTTTTGGTTTTGAAAAGCAAACATGAAACATCCCTGGTGCACAAGTTCACACTGAAAGAAAGAAATCTCAATATATATTAATCCTCGTGTGCATATGAGGTTCCTGTAAAAACTCAGGGGCACTAACTTCTCCATCTAAATCAAGAAGATGTTGTGTTTTCCTTGAGTAACAGAACAACGTAAGAACAGTTTCCAGGTACTGTTCTTGTGTTTCTGTTAGTAACTATTGCCAGGACTAAGAAGAAAAAAGAAAAATGGAGGAAAAAAAAAGGTAAAAATAAAATGGGAGGATGAAAAAATGAGAGAAAAAAAAGGAAAATAAGGAAATACTTTAGCACATCTACTTTTTAAGTCATTGAATCTAGTTTCCTGACTACAAGAAACTAACACACATTACCCATTTTTCCCTACTGGGTTGAAAAGCTTGTTGCTACCTAAAAGACGTCATATTCAGAGTTTAACAACAATTGTAAGCACACTGCAGCAAATAAATCAATCCTGAACTCCACAGGCTGTAAATCAGGCTATTATAAAATTTACTGCCTAAGTTGAGTGGAACATAGCGTGATTTTTTTGCCTCTGATCCTTGTCAGACATTCCTATTTATTTTAGAAGACATGGGGGGGTTCCCACTCTCTCAAATAGATAGAATCAAACTATTGGGTATCTTTAATTTTGTTTATTATCCAGTCAGGTCGCATACACATTTCAGTCATCTTAGGAGTGTTCTGACACTGACAGTGGGTGTAACCAACCTGTGTGTTCATAACCACAGCACCCACAATATTCAGAGTAATGAGAGCATCACCTTTTCACTGACAAATAACAATAAAACTATGGTATTGGATACCTGACTACTGTCTCAAAATGAAATATCCAATATAAAGTTCAGGGTAAAGAGAAAAGAGCATCTGTATATAGATACTTACATAGATGCACACATATGGGTATATATGTACCTGGTCAAGCTTTTTGTGTCCCCTACTTCTTCATCATCCCCCATTAAATCAGACTAGTACCCACCTGTTTTTTATTACACAGCTAAACAATTACATACATCCCAAAAGACATGAAAAGATTTCACTTGCATCAAACTACCAGTTCAGATTGCATTACCTTTTTTCTGTAGTGCAGAGCCTTTACAGGCTTCAGTTTTACAGATGAAATCCATTATTCATGTCAGATAATGATGTATCATATCATTCATTTATTTAGGCTTGATTTTCCTTCTGGGCACCGCAGATTGCTTTATTTATTTCATTTTTTTTTAGGGTCAGGGTGGCTATGATCTTAGGCATCAAGCAGCTGTAAGACACTACTCTCGCCTCTTCAGATGCCACGTATGGACAAGAGGCCTTCCGGCCTTAGTAACAGGAACACGTGTGCATACTATATATACATATATATATATATATATATATATATAAAAAAAATATATATATATATAAAATATATATATAAAATATATATATATATAAAATCTACATCTTCGCACACAGATACTGGCTTCTTACTGTCAGCTGCATTTCTTTCAAAGATCTCAGATTCAGTAGTAAAAACCAAATTTTTTTCATAAGGTGATGTTTGAAACACCACAGTTACACAGACCAAGTCCATTATTACTTAGCAGAAAACACAGGTGACTGCTGAGCATTACTCTGAATATGCCAGTAGTTACTTGAAAACATATCAGAGACTAAATCACCCCTGTTTGCTGACCTCTCCTCACTACACAAGCAGCAAGGCTGAAGGCGTGACCTAACAAACCCTTTTCCAATTCTTGCTTCTGTGATAGCTCATAGGTTCACAAAAGAAGAGTTTTTGAGGAGGAGTTTCATTGGAGATGGGGAAATGCAATGCACAATGACAATATAAGGTGAATAAAGAAATGATTGAAAACAACACACACTTGAGAGATTGGCCAGTCTTCACCACTTCAAAGAAAATAATCTTTCTTGCCATTTGAACATCTTGTTGGCAGCAGATAAAACACAATACATCTTTTAAATACTATTAAAAAATATTCACTAGTTGCAACCTCATGAAACAATTGTTGACAGAAAAACATGTATAGGTTTATCCATATAAAAAGTTAATAATTGAGTTTTCTGTTATCACAATGAATTAACTTTCAGAGCAAGAAAATACAGCCTAGAATCTATTAAAAGTTCAGCAAAATAATAGATGGCAAGTTTGAGATCCCTTTGCGGGTTGTAACAGCACTTTCCAATAATACTATTATAATCTAGAATCTGTTGTCATTGCTACTTAAGGCAAAGCAGGGTGAGGGTTCATACTTCCAGGGATCAAATTAAAATTTTACAGGAAGTAAGTTGTGTTCAGCATCTCCATTCTTTTCCTACAAAGGCTGTGGTCAGGGAAAGTAGCCTGTTGCGTTAGATTAAGTATTAGAAGATAATTGTTTGCTGTAAGGGTGGTGAGGCACCAGAACAGGTTGCCCAGAGAAGTTGTGGATGGCTCATCCCTGGAAGTGCTCAAGGCCAGGCTGGATGGAGCTCTGAGCAACCTGGTCTAGTGAAAAGTGTCTCTGCCCATGCCGTGGGCGTTGGAACCAGATGATATTTAAGGTTCCTTGCAACCCAAATCATTCTATGGCTGTCACTTCCAGTATTTCAAAAACATTGAAAGGAGCCTGCCCTACAGTCTGCACATTTAGAACATGCAGTAATTTCACTAGTGGATTCCAACCAGCTAAATATAACTTTCTTTTTCTCCCCTTTTCCAAAACAAGAGTATTTCAATTACATAAACCATTTCTCCTTATGACAAGTAAGACTATTACTAGAGAACTTCATGTATTTTTAGATAATTCTCCTTTCACTCTCTGTTTTCTTTACCACATGTACTTAGGATTCTCTCCATCACAGTCCTGCAAGAGCACAAGCAGCCTAAAGTAACAAAGTGTTCAAATTAACCAACTAAGCAATTCCTGAGGAGCCCTCTCAAGACAATATCTACTGTTGTGCTCAGGAAGATGCGATCACTTTTTATTTTTGGCAAAGTACGACGCACTTCTCACTCTATCCAAAACTCACTCTCCTGTCACCAATTTAAAGCACTGCCCTAATCCTGCTAATGCTATCACTGCAGCTACTGATTGCACTTCTCCTCACAGCAACAAAAAGCCAAGTACTTTCTCCTTGACAGACCTCACAGATGAAGAAACACATAAGCCACAGGGAAAGCAAAGCTTGATAAGAAAGGTGTTAACAAAGGACATAGCTGTCAAGGACCTGTGCCACAGACAAATCTATAAATTAGCAGCATAATCTAATGAGACTATAGTGACAATTCTAAAGCCCTAATGCCTGTTCTTTATCAGGCGAAGACAGATCTAGGTCTTTGACATTTTAAGGAAGTAGAATTATTACTGATTTGGGTTACCAAACCAAGAAGCCAGAAAGAGCAAACCAACCAGCAGCTAGCTGACCTTTTCAGCAGCAGCCACATGCTATTAAGAGAGATGACAGCTTCACAGAACCCAATTATTTCTACTTACTTAATCCTTGAATTGTTGGATTGCAGTAGAGAAGTCTGTCTTTAGAAACATTTAGGATTTTTTTAATAAATAAAAGGGGAAAAGAACTTACAAATCATTACACTAGGTCTAAGTTTTAACTTAAATTCTCTGTCAAACATGATGTGAGAAGAGTCCCTGAATTCTGACAATCTAAAAGAAGAATTGTTTCACTTCTTGTTTCCTGCATCTTTTCCTTTGCAGTGTACTAAAAACAAAACAAGCAAAAATCAACCAAAAATTTGAAAGACATTTCATGAAATCTCTGCTTTGCTAAAAGGATAAAGAAAAGCAGCTGAGCAGTTTTTTTAATACACATTTTAAGTATTTATGGAAGAATGATAATTTTGCTCCTATGATACCACAGTCATAAGTTCATGTGATTAAGAAACAAATGCCTTCCAGAAATTCCTGCTCTTTTAAATAAAATATCAGAGCAGATCTGTATAAATAATCTAGATACATTAAACTCTATAATGTCAGTCACAACATTAAATACTTGTCACAATTTTATTCCAACTCCCCAAGCCTGAGGACTCCAACGATTAATTTCCAATATTTGCTACCTACATTTCAGAGGTAGTTTCTGCAAGTTTCTTGCTATCCCAAACTCTTTTTAAGACCTTCTAATGCACTCATTTTCTTTTTAAAAGGCCTATGTGATATCCATTAGGTAAAAATATTGTGATCACTGGGCTTAAAAGAGTAGAAAGGGAGGGCATAGCAGAAAAAGGTAAAATACTGAAAAACATTCCTTTTATGAGGTTCCTGGCATCACATGCAGACTAATCTAGCTTTTGTTGGGTTAGCTGTCCAATCCCTACTATCATTAGACTTCCTATGCTCTGTTCTGGCCCCAAATCCTACTAGGTTCATGACCTTTTCAGCAAACAAATATAAGTTTTAATAGTATTGGCATAAAATAACCCTGTTGAAAAGTTAAAAAATATTAAAGAAAGGCTCTTGCTATGAACAGCTAAAGAACCATGTTTAGTTGTTGGAAAATAATTCATTCCTGAATCTTGGAGTGCATATGTAGGAACTGTCTGGGTCTTCTCCAAGTCCTAGTGCTCAGGAGAGTGTGTGAGCTCTAAGACTTCTAAAAGCTTCCCATGACCACGGTGAGAGTCAAACCCTCATGCTGATGCCCATGGAGATTGTGACTCAAGAACCCTACACTTGACAAACAGACTGCAGGTACCACAACACTGCTTAAGAACCAAGTTATATATATTTCAATTTTTTTATTTCATTTGGGACAGATTTATAAGCTGCTCTTCTCACAAAGAATGCAACACTATCCAAATCATCTATTAAATTTAATATGAGTGAAACTTTTACCTCAAGTCACTGAAGATTTTCCAAAGTGGATTTATTAGTAAATACCACACTTAGAACCGAAGTAAATGTGATTATTGGTCATTAATCAACTTTTGGCTGACTTCTGCTTTCAGGCTTCTACTCTCACAAGAAGCTTTATCATCCAGTCTTAAACCAGACTACATGACTTTCAATCCTGGACAGACATCACACTAGCTGAAAGTTTATATGTTTTACCAGTCAAAAGCAATGTCACTTTTTTCATTTTCAGTTAGAAGTAAATATATAAGTAAATATTGTCTCCTTGTTTCTTATTCATGCAGCAACTTACATTCTATAACTCTGTTTTGAAATACCACATTTATAAACTGAATTATCATTGACCCTTTTCAGTTATGCAATTTATATTTTTCTTACGTTCTGTCATAATTCAAACAATAAAGATACCTTTCTACAAAAATGTGAAGCACAACCTCTCAAAGCTTCATCTGTAATCATTATTCTTTGCTTTTCTTGAAGCAGCACCTGGAGCAATTCTTCAAAAGAGATGGCAAAATGCATGATCCATATCTGCTTATTCCATTTTTAATCATAATTTAAGAGTAACTAGCTAGTTTTATTTCAAAATCACATTAGAAGACAATTACACAGATAAATTATCATTAGTAATACAATTATTCTAATTAAGCGATCTTGCAGACTAAGAGCCTTAACAGACACTTGATGAAGTTTCTAACTTCTGTCTTTAATTTCTAACTCTATTAGAAGTTAAAAAAAGGTTCAGTGTCCTGCATTTTATAATCACAAAGTAAAAGCAAACTCGATTAAAGACTTATTCCACATTTCAGTGATTGAGAATTTGTGTATATTTAAAACACAAAAGTATTAAAAAAATTAACTAAAGGAAAACTGAATAACCAGAATAAGACTCTGATTTTTAGCTTATGATTCTAAGACCTGGCTATACAATACTTGGAGTTACCACTACACACTCTTAATTTCCAAAACTGTAGTGCTCTTATATAATTGTCAGTAAAAATTGTCCCGTTAAGCCCAATTTCCTTTTTTTGCTGGAGGAGAAGACAAAAACTAAACTAGTTTGGCTAATGAGTACCTAGTTAGTAAATTTTCTGTGCTCCAAGAATTCATATTTGGCTGCACTCCATCAAAGAATAACATAACCTCTGAGGGTTCCTCCAGGCTGCTTCTCTCAAACCACTGCCATCAGCTCATCTTGTCTGGCTTTCAGCCAATATCTCATCCAAATTCTGTATTTTCATGAGGCACTGACATAGGCAAAATCCATGGAGACGCAGCCAGGTGCCAACACTGCTATGCAAGCCCTGTTCCATGAACCCGTATACAAACATATTCAACAGTTAAAATTCAAATATTTCAAGCCTTCATTTAAAAAATCCCTTCTAACCTTTTCTATCAAGCAGGAGACAAAAAACCATTTTGAAGTAACCTGAATGACCAGCAACAAGCACTGAAGCACTTGACTGCATCTTACTGAGAGCACACCTGAACACCTGCAAGAGTGGGGCCAGCTGCAGTTTTAGTCTTCACTGCATAGCTTGTTTGTATTTAATATAACAAACAATGTCCAAGACAATCACTGGCATTAAGTTGCATATTACTCTTTTAAATTTTTTTCTTTATATTGTTTTCATTTCTAAAATTCAAGAGGAAGAGCAAGTACTACAGAATTCCACAGATCAATTAGTTAGCAAAAACCTCTGAGGAAGAGTTGTATTTGCTCACGGTTTGCTAACTTATCAGATAGGATTTCTATCATAGAAGTCTATCAGTACCATGTCCTAAGGGAGAGACAGTGCTAAGATCCATCCACCTAATTAATTAATTCTACTGAAAAGCAGATGCTAGAACTTCCCTGAATTAGACTTCACACATAGCTGTCCTTGAACATAACTTCTGAAAAAGCCCACATTTGGTTCTATCATTACCAGTACTAGAGAACCCACTGACCACACTTCATAAATTGTGCTAATAATTACAATACACAACTCTTGAGTTTAAATTGTTCTATCATCGTGGTTCAACCTTGTTTGATTCTGAAAAGCTTCAAAAGCCTGTTTCCTTATCAATATACACAGTTTATAAAGCTATCTCTTAATTACCTTTCTTAAGAATAAACTAAGACACTTCATTATTTAAAACAGGTAAATTACACAAGCCCACATAAATCATTACAACATGATATTTATTGTGCTGCTGTTCATTCTAACAACATTTGACTGATAGAGATAAGCATCTCACATTCCACTTTCTCTCATGACCATTTTTACTGTATTGCATACACATATTCCATAATTTATCTATAACTGGTAGCAGTCAGCAATGCTAGTACTACAAAGACTATCCTGTCTCTCTTTAAGCCCCTCTTCTTCTTTAGCCCCTACACGCAGAAAAACCCAACAGCTGTATATTACCAGCACCACTACTTGTTATTCCATATTGCAAATTCTTACTCTAATGCAACTGGCCTGCTTGTATTTAAATAAGAAATACAAAAATAGCCTTGTGAAAAAACTAATTCACCTCTCACTCCAAAAAAAAGGATGACCTGTTTCAAATCAGTTACACATCCTTTCTTGCTGTCATGTATCTAATAAATTTACAGGGAGAGATTAAAGCCCTTCAGGTTAGCCATTCTGATAGAGCAGAACTTGAACATTGAGTAGTGAGAGGATGAAGTGACCAACTCATCTAAGGAGAGATCTGATCAAAACCCTCAGATTGAGAGTTAGGGTGGGCTTCACTGTAATACAAATAAATACACCTGCCTCACCAGACCTGATCACGGCCCGGAACCAACAAACATCACTCACACAGAACAAGAAACAGCTCATCCATAGATGTTTCCATTCCCTGGAAAACAAATTCCAGATCAGGTCATGCCTGAACAATGTAACTAAGTAGCACTGCACTTGCATAAAAATTTCAACTGATTGAGTCCTCAGAAATACACAATATTGAATAAATTTTCCCCACAAAAGCAATTATAAATTCCAAAAATTGAAATTAGTTCAGTCGCATGGCTCTCAAAGTACACTTTTGAAAAGACAGTAAAGGTATGGCACAAGCAACCTCCCTCTTAAGAGAACATCTCTTGATGCAGAACTAGAAAGTAACTAATTTATAAGAATGTTTTGAAATAGAAATAATTTTTTAAACTGTGTTAAAACCTAAGGAATAACCCTCAATTTTGTTTCTGTCACCAAGCCCAAATTAAAAGAAATTTATGTAGCTTAATTTTTAATTCCTTTCATACGTTCTTACTTCAAAGCCAGTTTTCCAGCAGAGATCCAACCGTTGGCTTAAAACAAACAAACAAAAAATTCCAATGCTTTTATCTTTGCTACCGTCTGTAAGGATCTCCTCCAAAGCCCCAACTTTATGCATGTTTGAATCTTACATCCCATCCTGCATTCATTACTTCACCCCATTAACATTCCATGCAGAAAGCCCTTTGCTCGTTTTACGAGGCAAAACCACAGAACATCAGGTTAACAAAGCCCTGCCGAGAACATTCCCCTCAGTAAAACTGTTCATCAGGAGTCTGTTTATATGGATTTGCAACGACTTATTAGCATTACAGAACTGGAGAAAAATTAGAAAGGTTGGTGATAACACAAGACTTATCTCTATACCTATAAATAACACTGACCACTTTCTTCACCGTTACTATCTCACCACATTTAAATGAAATTTAAAACAATTAATATACTATTTTACCTCAGAACTTGTTTTACTCAGTTGGCTGTAAGGTGGTAAAAGAAAACGACTTTAAGGTTTGTAGGACATGTGAACTGATATTTTGTCAGCTGTTCTGACTTAAAATTACCTGTAATTCATTTGATGATGTGGATGACTCAAGTCCATCTGTATTCTCATACTCCACATATATAAATTAATATTGTAAAAAAACCCAGTCTGGGTATTTTTCTCCAGTCTGCCTCATCATGACTTCACATAATTAAATGAAGAAGGGTCAGGCTGGATGGGGCAAACTGGTCTAGTGGAAGGTGTGGTTGGAAGTCAATGATGTTTAATGTCCCTTCCCACCCAAAATTTTCTATGATACTACAAAGTAGCAGTTGTGAAACTTATATACTAATAATATTAATTTGATAACTCAACTATTATTAATGCACAGATCGAAATTAGTGTAAACACCTATATATACCTAAAATAACACACAAGCACAACATTTAGACATTTGCACTGTATCACATCACCCACATCACCCAACCTGCCATGTCTCTATTTGCTGCTCTAAAAGCACATCAGGTGCCTACAGGGCTTTAACTGAAGCACTTTTTATTCAAAAGCTTCTTCCTATATTGCAAAGATACAGGAGTTCTTCGCATTTTTCAACAGAGCCATAACAATATTTGTATTCATTTTATTACAATTATTACAAAATAATATGGATTTACAGTTATAAAAGAAATTTCACTCCTCTAATAGGAGCTAAATTAATTAGCCAGTACTTCACCCAGCTTGCAAAAAGGGAGAAATTAGATGCTACCTTTGTTTTAGTTTTAAGAAAGGATGAAAAGAAAAATGAGAAAAAATGAGATGTTAAATAAAACTTACAATAGAAAAGAATGCTTAAAGAAATAAAGTTAAATACTTTAGAGGAGGTTTGCATAAGATACATATGTTTACTTTTAAATATTTACTCTAGCTACCAAAACAAGATTATAGGAATGTAAGATTTTACTGAGACACGATGGAGGGGATTTTAACTCATGTAACAGTTAATATAATAGAAGATACTACATCTCAGTAAACCCTCCTGGTATCCTTTGTATCTTTAAGATACCATCATTAGAATAAAACTATTGCTGCAAAAGCATGTACATTAAAATGCTGATTTGGGTTGGTTAAGTTAGATGACTTAGACTTTATCTAACAAATTTAAGAAAGACCAGAATGGGAAAGCATCTTGGAAGTATGATTGCCACAAGAAATTTTAATTCAATGTCCATTTTTAATAATAGAAAATATTTACACATTCATATACACCATTTTACTGTGGGTTTAAGGACAAAACCTAGCACTTGGAATAACTTCCAAGTAAGAGCTTTTCTACGTTTTCCAAAGGCCATTTAAGCTTACTAACTGAGCAATTCTAATGTTGAATTAGCTGTTTCATGCTGTGGCATATCTCATGAACAGCAGCATAGTGGAGGTGGTTCAAGAAAGAATATGAGTGCTTTCAATTTAATTCTCATTGCAAAGCCTACCAGTGGCAATGATCAAATATCCCCCATTCAATAAAATCTTTCTTATATGTGACACTACACAACTCTATAGGAACTTGAAATCTCTACTTAGTAGCAACACAGTTCTAAGCTACTCATTTTACTTTTGTCCTAAAAAGAGAAAGAAAAGTTGTTAAGGTCAGAAGTAAATAAGAAATGCTTTTTTTACAGGGACGCTACTGATACAGTGGGAACTTAGAATGAGGACCATCTCCAGTAGGCAGCCAACTGCATTAAGAAATCACTACCAAATATTTCCAAAGTCTGCAATACAACTTGTTCAACCTCCAGTAAAAGGTCACCTCTTTCAGGGAATTGCCTGTTGTTGGTCCCTTGGGTGGTCCAAGATCTGGGTGGTCCAATGAGTTCAGCTTGGACAGCTTATTTCAGTTTTTACTGTATTTAACTGTCTCACATCACATTTTATTCTTCTGGAGAAAGAATTCAAACTGAACTAAAACAAGAAACAGTCTCTTATTTAAATCTTGCTTCCTGAACATTAATATGAGTCTTATGGGAAAAGTGTATCACAAAACCAAACCAAACAAACAACAAGCTCTTACACTACATCATTCCAAAATGAGATGAAGGACCCTAAGGGCCCAAAACAATCCTGAGCACATAACACATCTGCACAGTAGTTTGAAATCTTTAAACATTAAGGCTACTATTCATGTACTCACACCACAATTTCTAGCATATCCACCTGACAGAACTGTTGTGAGCATTATTTTTTTCTTATTAGTGTGGGATGTAAGAAGGAAGAGAGCAAGTCAGTGCAGGTCAGGTTGATACTTCCACAGTTGGCTACACTGCTTCTGGCACCTGGCTGAGCTCTGCTCTGATTGGCATCCTGCACTTGACAGACAATCTGTTGTGCTGTGAACTTGTTTGAACAACGATGGCACAATAAACTATTTCTTTTAAAACTGATTCTGAAGACATGGTATTATCAAGAAAAAGAACAGCAACAACAGAAGAGCACCAAGTACTGAATCCTCACACTTATCCCAGTAATAGAGAACGATGGCACTGCAGCTGGATGCACTTCACCACAACACTGCTGCTTTTCAGTACTTCCCAACTGAGAATTGTTGTCCAATTGCTTTTGCTGGGTCCTATTGCAAGTTCAGGTTTATCTTTCCTTTTTCTCATCACACCAGTGTTTCCCACTCATTTTTTCCCTTTCCATGTTCTTATTCATTACTTATATTCGACATGAAAAATTAAAGATAATTATCTTCATTATCAAAATGCACAAAACTTTGCAGAAGAACGCTCAGCTGTTCCACACAGTGATGTAAGCATTCATTGCAAAGTCTAAGCAGATTAAAATTCATAGAATATTCCAGTGACATTAATTTTGCAGACTTAAGGCAGACACCGAAAAACACTAGATGGTACCAGTAACTGGGAATAACTAACAATAAGTGACCAAACAAAATGAAAATAGCTCGAAGAACAGATGCTCATTAAAAAATAAAAAAGGCACCCAAATAATTTTGATCAAATCAGAAAATTCAATTTGAATGGCAGGGGAGCAGGAAGCAGCATTGCTACACTTTTTCTACAATCAAAGATATGTTCTGAATTTTCAAATGTACTTCCCCCTCTTTTTTTAAACAGAGATGATTATATCAAAAAAATTCTTTACACGATGTAGAAAAATTATTATTAATGAAGGTCAAAAATTTATGACAGACTCAAGAAACACACCAGCAAATGCTTGAACTACAATTATCATCTCCCAAGCTGCCTTCAGGAGGATTTAGCAATAATGCTGCTAAACAAGTTTGAAGTTTATCATCAGTTTCAAATTAAGAGTCAATTTAACAAACACCACATATTATAAAAATCTACTTCATGCTTTTTATTTATTCTTATCTTACTATTAATGTACCTCAAATCATTACATTTTCTGGGAAGAGGAACTATTGGTGGTCAATAGACCTTTCTTGAGGGCAGTATTGCACTGGTGGTTTAAAAATAACCACTGTCCCATTTTCCAGTGAATGGAACGATTTTTTCTCCACCTTTTGGAGAAAAAAGTGTAAGTTGATACATATGAAATGTATGCAATATACTCACTTCATCAGAACTATTTAATAGTTAAAATATAATTTAAATACTTCAAAAGTTTAAAATTAATTAACATCATTATTTAATGAACTAATTCCTTCCTATCAGTATTCATACTGGCAAATTATGCAGTACCCAGAAGTTACCACAACATCAGCACAGCAAAGACAATGAGAAAGCCCAGGACAGACACCGACTTGGGAGATTCTGTTTTTTCCTCTCCCAAGACTGGACAGCCTGTGACATGTGAGAAGGGGAAAACCAACCCTAGAAAAAAGCCTGTATTTGTGTCATTTAAATGTATTTTAATAGCTTGAGCAGACAAAAGAAATCTGTGTTCTGAAAAGTGAAGAAGCACCAAAGAGACAAAAATCCTTCCTTGAGCCAAGGACAAGCTCCAAATGCCTCCTGTGAAATCTCACTGTGGGACAGCAACAGCATTTGAAACAGTGAGGAAAAAAAATCTTTAAATATACCTATGTCTTAAGCAATAAACACATTTAAAAACCTTCCTTCAACTGTAGAATTCTGCTGTGCTATTGACTTTCATATGGAAAATGTATGAACAGCATATGTAAAACTGCTCAAATCATTTTGCTGTTAAACAAACAAGCACATGCCTAGAGGGGACAGAAGAAAGTAACTGGTCTCCTGATGATGAATAGCATTAACTTGCTCTGGCTTGCCAAATCAGTAAGCAGTGTGAATTTAATGGCAATTAGCCCAGATCAAAGTTGAAGTACCATGAACAAAGTAGGTAAAACTGACAATATCAAAGAAGGGAAGCATATCATGAGTGACTGAAAAAAAAATTTCTTAGATTTATTTATAATGGTTGGAGTTGTTAATGAAAAAGGACAGATCCTTAGAAAATGTTTGTTTTCAAAACAGTATTACCAATCAAGCATATTGCTAGGAGACTGCTTTCATGGGTAAATTCACCAAAAAACCTGATAGCAAAGAAAAATATTCTGTAATAGCTCCTATTGTGGAGACATGCTCAGAATTATATTTTCTCAAGAAATTAAACTGTAAGTCAAAGTCAAGCATTCTCCCCCCATCTGGCAAACAATTTATCAGCCATTGAAAGCAACAGAAAAAGTTCACAGGTGTCAGAAAGAGGCAGAAGAGGAGAGAATTAACGTGTTTTACATGCAGTAGGCTTTAGGGATTATTAGTAATAGGAAAAATATTCCTATCATTAAATCTACATGTTTTAATTAAGACTGGCATTTAAAAAAAGCCATAAATTTAAAATATGCATGAATGATCTGGAAAAGACAGCTTTAGATTATTTTTTGGGGGGTATTTAAGAAGACCTCCACTTTCACATAATATTAACAGGAATTAAATTCTTGTTTTAAATATTAGATGTTTACAAAACCTACAGCATGCTCATTAATACTTAACTACTATCTTTATAAAATTTCAGGCTTCATGTAATACCCTTCAACTAAGAATCTGAAAATATTCTTATGGCAATTCCCACTGCATTTTGCATAGATGGTAACATATATTTATGCAGATTAAATAATATACAGAGAAGTTAAAAAATTAGCAAGAACCAGCAAATTAATAGAAGAAATTGCAATAAATAGGAGATTACTTCTTTCTATTGTAATCACTAGCCCACTCTTTTAATACAAGTAAAATAATAAACAACAAAATCAAGTTGCAATCTGCTTGAATTAAGTGTATTGAAACTAGCAACAGAGAAATGGTCCAGTATAATAAACAGCAACATATTTTTGACTGTAAGGTGAAGGGTAAAGACACAGCAGTTCTTTAGCAATTAGTCAGTGATGTTTATGAGAGATTTCCTTGAGCACAAACTAAGTTTCTTAGAAGATCAAAGACAATCAGTGTTACACTCTGCCCTAACCAGACCCAGATTCACACTTTCCATTACTTATTTACATTGATCTTATGACTATTTTTATAGATCCATCAGAATAAGTGTGCTTTTACTCTTCTACTAATATTTGTTTAATTAAGTTAATTAATTACAGGTTAACTGAAATGTCGTACAAAAGACCTCACGCAGCTTTCAAAGTGTAATCTGAATCCTAATCCCTTTTTTTTCTTTTAACTAGCAGTAAGGATGAAGTCAATAAATTGTCAATTAATAACATACTTGCTTTGATGGCTCTTCAGTAATTTACTTTCATACCACTTCATAAATTTCTTAGGAAAACTTCTGGGGTTGCTGATACAGTACCTCTGCCATGGGAAAATTTCGTTTAAATCTGCTCTACTGCCAATAAACCAATAAGACTAACTGGCTGATAATCCTCCCACACTACACTGTTTAGGTATATGCACTCAAGCAGCAAAAGTTTAATTTGTTCCGCTAATGGCACAGAAAACTACTCAAACTTATTCACCATATAAATTTGAACTTCAGTCTGCTACTTTTTGTTATTCCTTAGGCAGAAAATTCAAGCTATTGGATGCTTTGTAATTCAGACTATTTTATCTTTTCCTTGATCCGAAGCATAACAATAATAATGGACACTATCAGTAACTAAATATTAAACTGCACTTCACAGAAGAAACATAGTAGAAAGCCTTAGAAAAGTCTGAATATTATTTGCATTGGCACACTAACATGCAAGGCACATTCTACTGTTCTAAGTAGGTGTAATGTTATTCTGAAACTCCTAAAAGCAGCAATACTAGCTGCCTTGGACATATTTCAAGTTGCCATACAATAGCTTTTGTTTAGAATTTCTAGTGGGATAATATGTACTTTATTAGGCCCAGCCTATTAGTTTGGAATATAATTTCATGTATAAAAGCAGACTAAGAATTTAGTGAAGAAGCCATGTAATGCTAAAAATATTGATTTTCTCTAAAGTTGTGTTGATAGCATTGATACTGGTAAGTAGAAAACAAAATATTTATTATGTATAAGATAATTTGGCATGCAAAGTTCATTTAAAAGTGTTGCACGTGTCAAAAATTCATGACAGGACAAGGCCAGGTGAAGTTCCTAAAAGAACTACGAAGAAACTATTAGATAGTAAGATATTTTATTATTATCCTATCTTATGAAGGAAAAATTACTGGAAAGTAACAGGAAAAACTCATTACACATTATACTACTACATATATACACACATACATTTCCTATCCCACATATGCTAAGGAGAGTTTGTCTGCATTCCCCTAAAGAAAGGTCAATCACATTGCACTGGTACTGATAGCAGCCAGGTAGAATTTGTCAAAAAGCAAGTGTATGGCTAGCATTCTTCCTGGGGTATGAAGAACCAACTGGGGATTTTCCAAAGGGACTGAGTTATGGATAAAGCAATTAAAGAAACTGCCTCCTATTCCACTAGTAATTCTCTGAGAAACAAGAACATCTAGAGCTAAAAAGATTTGTATTTTCTTTCAAGGTGTAACACTCCCATATATTTATAGGGCTAAGTCAAACAATGCACCCTAGATTGCAGGATCGTTTTTCTCAGCTTTCCTCCCAAATCTTGACAATATTCAGAACATCTTTTTCACAGATACAATGAGAACAGATATTTTGTTCTCTCCTTACATTTATATATATGTATAGCTAAACATGAAAATGTTTAGGAAAATTATACCAGCTGTCTGGTAAGTAATTATATATTCCCACTTTTTCCAACCCTAACTAAGAAATTGACTCCAGCCCTTCCGAATTTTTATTGTGGCATTCCAGTTTAAGAAATGAAGGGTAGGAAGTGGATTTTTTTTCTCTTAAGAAAACAAATAAAATTCTCAGAAAAGTTAAAATAGGTAGGACTGCAACCTGTGTTAGTTTCACATTTTCAGTAGTGGGGTGGTTTTTTTTTTTCTACATTGTTTCTACTTCTCTGAAGCAGCAGTCCTAGGAAGGCTTTTAATGTTCCTACACTGTTGGGAGTCACAGCCCTAGGAGGTGTGAACCCCAAAGAACTATCCACAAAGACTAGGTCCAAGGCTCAGGAACATACAAGCAGCAGTCCTCCATGCTGGCTGCTATGTACAAGCCAATAACCATCCCTAACAAGAGAATTAAGGAAAAGGAACATGCAGAGATACCTCTACTACGTGGAAGTGGAAGAACTTTGCTTGCCCCACGTTGGTAAGCTTGGCAGGAACTCAAGATGTTGCTTTGTTTCCTCAAAGCCAGGTCCAAAATTCTGCTGTTACTGAGTCTGAGTTGTACTGGCTCCCAATATAGCAGCATTCATTTGCAAGTGTTTCACTATGGGGGGACCTCACAGAAAATGAATGAAAAACATCTTGTTCCCTTAGCATTACCTCATGCTACTTTTGTACAAGTGTGCTTCTTAATTACTAATTTCTTTGCTCTTAAGAACAAGTGTTCTGGAGTAACTTACTGGAGTTAAATCACGTCTCAATATAGAGAAACCTTTAATAGGAGCTAGCAGAGCTGCTGCCATTTGAGAAGGGGTGAAAAACTGTGGCAGCTAAATTCAAATAGAGCCAAGCCACAGTCAAGGCTACAAGGGTTACTACATTCTTACTGCAAACATCCCTCCATCATAATTTTGCAGCAGCCCAATAGAGAACCTCAGTGTAAAACAGCAATGCAAACCGTTCCAAAATGCTCCATTTTACACAATAGGGTAAGATAAAATATTGTCCTCCCTGATTATATAGAATTATAGAATCATTTAGGTTGCAAAAGACTTTTAAGATCAGAATCCAACCATTAAGCTGGCACTGCCAAGTCTAAGCCATGTCCCTAAATACCACCTCTACATGTCTTTTAAATACTGTCAGGGACAGTGATGCAACCTCTTCCCCGGGAAGCCTATTCCAATGCCTGACCACCTTTTCAGTAAATAATTTTTTCCTAATAACCAATTGAAACCTCCTCTAGCACAACTTGAAGCCATTTCCTCTTGTCCTATTGCTCATTACTTGTAAGAAGAGATCAACCCCCCACTGGCTACAAACTCCTTTCAGGTAGTTGCAGAGAGCAGCAAGATCTCCCTTGAGCCTCCTTTTCTCCAAGCTAAACAACTGCAGCTCCTTCAACCACTCCTACTATGACTTACTCTCCAGACCCTTCATCAGCTCTGTTGCTCTTCTCTGGACAAGCCCCAGCACCTCAATGCCTGACCTGAGGGGCCCAGAACTGGACACAGCACTCGAGGTGTGGCCTCACCAGTGCCCAGTACTGGGGGGAAATCGCTGCCCTGGTCCTGCTGGCAATGCTATTTCTGACACAGGCCAGGATGCCACTGGCCTTCTCAGCCACCTGGGCACAGCCGGCTCATGTTCAGCTGCTGTCGACCAGCACCCCCAGGTCCTTTTCGGCTGGGCAGCTTTCCAGACACTCTGCCCCAAGTCTGTAGCACTGCCTAGGGTTGTTGTGACACAGGTGCAAGACCCAGTACTTTGCTTTGTCTATCCTCATATTGTTGGTATTGGCCCATCAATCCAGCCCATCCAGATCCTTTTTCAGATCTTCCTTATGTCCAGCAGATCAACACTCCCAGCCAACTCCTCTGCAAACTGACTGAAGGTGCACTCGATCCCCTTGTCCAGGTCATTGATAAAGATATGAAGCAGAACTGGCCCCAACACTAAGCCCTGGGGAACCCCATTATTGACCCCATTAGTCACCAAATGGATTCAGTTTCATTCACTACTCCTCTCAGGGCCCTGCCAACCAGACAGTTTTCTACCTAGTAAAGAAAACACCCACCCACACCATGAAAAAACAGTTTCTCTGAAAGAGTACTGTGGGAAATGGCTTCCAAGGCTTTACTAAAGTTCAGGTAGACACTTACATCCTTTCCCTCATCCATTAAGCAGGTCACCCTGTCATTGAAGGAGATCAGGCTGGACAAGCAGAACCTGCCTTTCTTAATCTCACACTGGCTGGACCTGATCCCTTTGGTTGTCCTGCATGTGCCATATGATGATACTCAAGATGATCTGCTGCATAACATGCTCTAGCACCAAGGTCAGGCTGACAGGCCTGTAGTGCCCCAAACCCTCCTTCTGGCCCTTTTTACAGATAAGAGTCACTTTTGCCAATTCCCAGTCACTTGGGACCTCCCCAGTTAGCCAGGACCACTAGTAAATGACAGAAGGAGGCTCAGTGAGCTGTTCTGCCAGTTTCCCCAGTACCCTTGAATTGACCCCATCTACCTTCACAGATTCGTGTAAGTCTAAATGGTGTTTAGACCATTTCCCCTTCGATTGTGTGGGTTTCATTCTGCTCCCATCCTCGTCATTCCAGTCAGGGTTCTGGGTACCCAAAGAACAACTTTCTTGTCATTAAAGACTGAGGCATTAAGTACCTCAGATTTTTCCTCATCTTTTGCCACTATGTTTGCCCCTGCATCCAATATTGGATTGTGTTGTTGATGTATTTACAGAACCATTTTTCCTTCTCTCTCATTGCAGTAGCCAGATTAAGTTCTAACTGGGCTTTAGCCCTTCTAATTTTCTCCTTTCATTATCCCATAACATCTTTGCAGTCCTTGTGAGTTTCCCACTCCTTCTTCCAATGGTCATAAGCTCTCCTATTTTTCCTGATTTCCAGCCAAAGCTTTTTGTTCAGCCATGTCAGACACTTCGCTGTTAGCTCATCTTTCTCAGCACATGGGTACAGCCTGCTGTACCTTTAAGATTTCCTTTTTAAATTATGTCCAGCCTTCCTGAACTCCCTTCTACCTCAGGAAAGCCTCCCAAGGAACTGTTTCAACCAGTCTCCTAAACAGGCCAAAGTATGCTTTTGCAAGTCCAAGGTGGCAGTTCTGCTGCTCCTCCACGCCTCCTTACTTCTCCAAGAACCAAAAATTCTGTCCATCTGTGATTACTGTGCCCAAGAGGCCTCCAACCATCACATCACCCACCAGTCTGTTCCTGTTCACAAACAACAGGTCCAGCTCATGCCTTTCATAGTTCACTTAGTCACCAGCTGTGTCAAGAAGTTAACTTCCACACACTCCAGGAACCTCCTAGGCCGTTTCCTCTCTGACATATTGCATTTCCAGCAGACGTCTGGTAAGCTGAAGTACCCCATGAGAACAAGGGCCAGCGCTTGTGAGACTTCTCCCAGCTTCTAATAGAATATTTCATCTGCCTTTTCATTCTGCTTGGGAGGTGCACAGCAGACTCCCAACCAAGGCCTTGTTGTCCTTCCCCCTGATTCTTAACATAAACATTCACCCTTACTGTCACCATCATTAAGCTCTAAACAATCAAAACACTCCCCAACACCCAGAGCTGTTCCAACACTTCTCCTTCCTTGCCTATCCCTTGTGAGGAGTTTATGGCAATCCATTGCAGCACTCCAGTTGTGCAAATCATTCCACCATCCTTCCATGGTGGCAATTATGTCATCATTTTCCAGCTGCACTATGGCTTCCAGCTCCTTCTGCTTGTTGCCCACGCTGCTTGCAGTGGTGTAAATACACTTCAGTTGGACTATTCATCCTACTGCCTTTTGGAGATAACAAGCCCTAATTCCTATTTAACAATTCTCAGGTGCTTCCTAAAACTTCAATAACCCCTGCATCTTTGCTGCCACATGGATTTCCATCCCCCACCCCCACTGAGGTGGCAGACCAAAGAACCTCACTGGCACATCATCCCTCAGACAGCAGCATCCTGCTCCCAGGTTTATCTGCAGAAAGCCTGGTTTTATTCCTTTCCTCCTTCAAATCCAGTTTAAAGCTCTTTCAAAAGAACTACACCAAATAACTCTAGTAGGGCTACCTTGGAAAAAAAGATTTTTAACCATCCTACTTCTACCTTTAAGGTGGATTATTCTTGCCTCTCAGTTTTCCCAGTACCAGAAAGGAATGCACAATCTCTGAGTTGCTTAATTTGCTGCCATTATGTAGAAAGCTCACAGCTGCTTCTTCCATCATAATTTCAAGATAGTGATTTTTTCAGGAAACAGACGTCCAGTACAAGTTATCTTAATCCACTTGTAACAGAAAGAAGGAAAAAACTATATGTTCAGTTCCTGAATGATCCTTAAATAAGCACCCTTGCAGTCTCACCAACTGCTGTAAGTTGATTATGAATATCCCTGGAAAGATACAACATAGACTTTTTATTGTCTATCTCCAAAGATACACAACAGTTCACACTTGCCCTTACAGATGTTCCAACTTGCAAAAGTGGATGTTCCTGCTCTCACTCACTTCTTTTCATAGGAACATGTACAATTCCTGCAGTAAAAAGAACAGTGTTTACTTCTACATTGTTGACTTGGGAAGTGTGACAATACTTGAGAAACATCTGGCACTTCTTATCAAAAACCTCTGTTTCAAGTAGAATAGGATGCACACTCTTTAGAATTGTGCAAGAATTTGAAGAAAAATTAAAGTTGAACAGTTAATTTACTATATGTCTGTCTTTTCAAAGAAAACATTAAATCAAGCTGTTAAGACAAGAAACCCATCATCTGCAAAAGACTGTGCAAGTAGCAACATCCCAACAGTGCAAAGAGACAGAGATCGTTTCGATATATGGCTTTTATCACCTATTATACTCTTACATCCTTACTGAGCACAAAGGTAGCACATTTTAAATTGCTACCCACACGTGCTTTATTTTGGTATTTTATACATCTTTGGGATTACTAGTACCTCATTACAAGCACAATGAAAGTTAGAGAAAAATCTATGTATTTTAACAAAGCAAATAAGATCTTAAAATTGGAGTAATCTGTGCAATAAAAGTGTGCAAAAAAGCAGATAAATATTGATTCTTAAGTCCTATATGTTCCAATGGCTCTAGAAAACAGAGAGTTTTGAATTGAGGATGCAATGACTAAAATCATATTAACCTTGGTTAGCAAGTAAATGATCACACCTCCCTTCAGACAAAAAATGTAGACAACAGCTAGTAGCTGACATCTCACTTCAACATTTTACAGCTGCTTGAAAGACTCTAGACATTTGGATGCATGCATGCATCTTATTTTCCCAGGATTTCAAAGTCCACATCCAGGCTGCTGCTCAGCCATTATAAATGAGTAATTCAAGTAGGGCATGACTGCTTCTTGTATTAACTTGATAAAGATGTTTCAGTCGAAGTGCATCAACAGTTAAGTCATCCCTTTCACAGGCTTATGCTTTGCTTTATGTTACCAGTGAACAAATAAAAAGTATTATTGGCTCCAAATTTTAGAGAAGTCTTTACACTAAACATAATTAGTGTTATGATCATATTTTATTACACCTGTTTTCAAAACTCAAAAATATGTCTTCCTTAATTTTTTAATTAGAAAGAATTTAATCAACTGACTGCAACTTGCATTAAAGTTTCATTTCATTAGTTTAGATATGAAACTGCTTAAACGACTGATATGTGCCCTTTAAAATAAAGTTTATAGAAATTTACATTGTACCTGTAAGTTTTTCCAAAAGTTGGTTTAAAACCATATTTTAATATAAAATATTCATTTTAAGCTTATCGTTTAATAACGAATTTATTATCAAACATGTATGAAACAAATACTTTGCAATAATTTTAGTGTCTGAAAAATATTAATCCAGGGCTTGGGCTAATACATCTTTCAAATACTACAAAGATAGATTGAACGATTTCATTTTCATGCATAAATCTTCAGGTCACAACCTGAAAGATAAGATTTGCTCAACACTGAATTCTTCTACTCTTATCACAGCAGGGACATAAGAGAGCTCAAAAGTACAGAAGAGACTTCATATTCTCATTTCATTAATTTATTTCTAATGAAGAAATGACCAAACTTGAACACAGCTACACTAAAAATAAGAAATACCTATAATTCATGTATATATAATTAATCCAAAACCCAATGCATATTGATGTGCTTTATCAACTTTTAAATAAACTGGACGTCTGACTGATTATGTCTATGCCATGGATAAATACAGAACAGAAAAGAATATTATCCAGAGCTGATGATCCAGCACCACATGTGCTCTATAACCCTGCTCACTAACGTTGAGCCAGATACTGTATTCAATAATTCCTTAGATTCAAACATATCTTCTCTTATCTTTCAATTGAGTATTGTTTCTATTTACAAAATTTCCATTATTTTCCCCACTTTGAGGGGGAAAAATTCCTGTGATAGCCAGTTCTAATATTATACTTTATATTGCATTTACACAATGTTTTTTATGGTGTAATTAGTTTTTTTCAAAAAATAAAACAAGCATAGGTATTTTTGAGGGCAACAGAAAACAGGAAGAAGCAGTCAGCAACTTATTTATTCAGACTGTTATTCAGATATCTAACTCTAATCTTCAAATTACACTTTATTTTCATTTATTGTTTGTATCATATTATTAGAATATGGTCTTTTTTCCCACTGGTATGACGGTTATCAACACTGAAATTCAAAAAACGTGGCTCAAACTGATCAGTGCAACTCCTTCCATGCCCATCTCACAGGCAGTGGACTATTTTTCCAAGATTTCTGGACATGAGGCAGCATAGCCAAAGATATTTCTTCAGCTTGGCAGAAATCCCAGATGAGCAGCCCCAGAAGCTGTACAGTGACAGATGGTGCACACAGGCTAAAAGTGGAAGAGTTGGCAGACTCTTATGGTAGGAGCTGAAATGTTTGCAACTCCCCATCCCTTTCATTCACATTGTCTGGGCACCCATTCATTGCATAACCATGAAATGTTCTCATAAGCTCAGAAATTAGAACCCCAAAATTATTTCCTATTCTGCAAATATACAGTTTTCTAAATCTCCAGAGGCTGGGGGGGATTCACATTTTTTTTTCTAGATCCATCTACTTAACCTTGAACATAAATCAGGAATTAGGAAAACACTTAGGAAGGCCAGACCATGCACTAACATGCTGTATCAACAATTAGCAGCAGAAATGTGTTTGGATGAAAACTCAGGAGTCAGATCAGCAAATTACTTTGCTCCAGCCTATGTTTGTCTTAACTGAACTGGCTGCAAGACCAGGTCAACACCTAGAATCTTCTCTCAGACATGACTTCTGAAAAACAAATGTCGGTTTGTTTTTTTTCCTTTTCAAAATGCCTTTTCCTCTACTGAAGAGTGTAAATCAGATTAAAATCAAGAATTAAAAATATTTAACTATTTAATTAAACTACATATCCACTCTAATCCTATCACTGCATTTCTCAAATAGACTTAGCATTCCACGTGATACTGAAATGTCAGGATAACCCCAGATACACCACATTTGTGTTTGAGGTTGCTGTACTTAACATCTGTTACACACACTCAACAGTAAAGGCTCAAATTATACAGGTAAGTGAATTTTAGCTGTTAACTAGAACTGAAAAATTACACAGTGTACTCTTTTCCTCATATCAATTTTAAATACTTCTGCCATCTTACACAAGTACATATATGAGTATCTTTAACATCTTAGTTCTATTTGAGTGCACAGGTAACATGAAATCCACTCATACAGTACAGAATGATTAAATGTCCTAAAGGTTCCAGGTGCCTAATAGTTCCTGCAGTACTAATTTTTATATGGTTTGCAGATTTCTGGTTAACAATAGAGATTGACCCTGAGAAGCTTCACAGCACATGAAAAAAACAACTAATTTAAACGTTTCTGAAGCTGGACACCTTAAAGATCATCTGTCTGTTTAAAATCATTTCAGTTTGGTCAGCTACAGGAGTCTGTCCTAGCTTGGAAGCCATCACAGAGGTTATCTAGTTGAATACAATCAAATAAAATACTGCAATAGTTCTACCCTGCTTTGTCTAATCCTGTGAACTGTTGCTTTCTACATAAAGCTAACTATTCAGTCACTTGGTAACGGCCCAACTTTAATTGGTGGCCACAACTGGGTATTTGTAACATCATGGGAAGGAATTTCTATGGGCACTTCTGAACAGTAATGTTTGTGTAGAAAAGGACAATGTGGTTGAATATTCACTCTGACTGCATCCTAACTCATAAAAATGAGACTATTAGTACATTTGTATTATAACCAAAACATTGGAACCTTGGGATTGAATTGTAGCTTTTTTGAACCTGCTACAGAGCTGAAAATGAGCCATGAAAATCACTAAAAAAATATATAGATTAAGAAAAAAAATATATAGAGAGATCATAATTTCTGCACTAAAAATAAGATAAGATACTTCAGTTAGCACTGTTTTTAATCAATGGTGCTATATTTCAGTATGATGTTATTTAATTATTGTTACTAAAATTTAAAAAAAAACAGAAGTTGATCTAGTCAAAATGCATCTGCAATTTACCACCAAGAGTCTACTGATTTTCAATCACATCTATTTAGTGTTTCATTAAAAAAACAGCCATGTTATATGAATCATTTACATTACTAAAAAGGTAGTGAGAGCAATATAATTCAATTATAAAACCTGGAAACAGTTTAAACATTATTTGAAAATAAACAGTTACAGTCCCTTATGCCCATGTCTGGGAAGCATCCAAATGGAAGTTAAAGATCTTATGACACTTTTTCAAAATGGGAGGGAACTATCCCAATATGCTGGCCAACATATATTTTCTCAATTAAAAACAGATTTCAGTGTCCAAAGCTATGTGTCAGCAATTGCTGAGAGCCTATACCTGTCACGTTTTCAAAACACTCCAAACCAACAATAAGTATCTAGTCACCTTGCTGAATAATGCTTTTCCAGATGCTATGAGTGGAAAAGGTGAATGCATTTTCATAAATAAATGAAGCACAGATATATCAGCCTATACTGCTATGAAAATAGAAATTATCATTTGAACCCACATGTAGATTTTTTTTCTCAATAACAGAAGTGTTAAATATTACTTTGGTGGCCATATGGAACACTTTGATACTGCCAGATTGTAAAGTGAACAGAAATGCTATGAAACACACATGCACACACACACACACAAAATAAAGGTAGCAGAAATAATCTCATATCTGCCATTCCCTAAATTCTACACATTTAATGAGTCGAATGTTTAAAAGAGAAAAGGTTTTTTAACTACTTTTTTAGTTACTTTTACAGAATTTTCTAGGTTATGAGCTGTTTAAAGAGAAGGTGGGGAGATTTCCTTTATGTACTTTAAAGCCTGCATACCTCATACGACCCACCACTCCAGAGCTCAAGTTTTGGTTGCCAAGACTGAAGCTCAAAGTCCTAACCCAAGAACTACAAGATCAACTACATTATCTATAAGCAGAACACTGCTATTCTGAGTTAAAAGACAAAGTCAGACAATGAGTTTTTAAAGAAAAAGTTATAAATCCAGAGGATATGCAGGCTTTCCAGTTCCCTCAGTCAAAAGTGCAATGTCTAAGGCTCCTGCCATTTGGAGTTGAGTCCCCATCTTCATTATGCAACTTTGTTCTTATTTTGCCCTATTATCAAACTCTTAAACTTAAGTGATATTATTAAGAAAATAAAAGCTTGGAAAAAGGCAGAAGTGCTTATCTGACTACAGATATTACTCAACTTGCACAGTGCAGCTGAGCAGTACATCTCAAAGTCAGTCAAGATTGAAAGAAAACCAGAAATACTTTCAGGGAACTTAACTACAGAGGCTATCTTCCTAACAGTTGGCATGACTGTTGTTTTTTTTTCTTTTTTTTTAGTATCAATTTTTAAAGTAAGATTTTACAAAACTCAGAATCTTATTTAGTCACAATTTCAGAATTCTAGGATACACATATTGCTGAAGGATTTGTGGCATATTGAGAGAAACTGACTGCAGCCTAGGCAGAGAGATGAAAACACCTCTTCCCCCCAAGAGGATTTGCAGAATTACTTGAGGGAAAGTTGAACAAGCTGTCTTATTCCTGCATTGTGCAATTACTTTTCTATAAGCAGAACTTACTGCCAGTTGCCAGATTTATGCAACTCACTGGAAGTAGTCTTAATCTAGTTAGCAAAGTATAGTATGTCCCTCCCTGATGCTACTCTCATGGACACGAAATCTACAATTACAGCCAGCAGAGGAGCAGGCTGCACTTGAGGACAAGTTTACTTCTCTCTTTGAGTAAGTACCAAGTGCTGGATCTTTGTAAGACAGTAGATGCAGAGGTGATCCAAGTCTAGAAAAACAGTTAATATTTAACATGGCTGTAGTGCACAACACACGAGTTGTGAGGGCAACAGCGGAGGATGGAGCGCGCACAAACTGGTGAATGTAAAAAGAGACTTTTACTTGCTCTTTCTTGGTATTAACTAACAGTATTTACCACTATTACCAACCTGCTCTTCCCCACAGCATTCTCCTTTCCTGAATCGCTCAGCAGTACCACCATCTGCTGCCCTTGCTGGAATTCCAGCTAAAGTTAAGATGTCAGACATTTTGTTTGCTACAATCAACTAATTGCAAAATCACCAGAGAGAGAGAAAGGGAGGGAGAAACTGCATTACCACAAAATACTTTTGCCCACAAATTATGTCAGAAAGAAAACTTCCAAATTTAGCCTTGCAGTTCAGGCAGTTGAACTGCTATATTAAATCAAATTTTGAAAACTACAAGACATTGCCAGAAAATCTCTTTTAAATATGTATACTTATCTGAATTTAAATCCACCCTTCAAAATGAGACTACATGAATACTGTGTTTTCAGTAACTTATACTATTAACATTCCTATTTTTCCAAGGCAAAATACAAGAATAAACCAGACTTTAAAAGCAATTAAGAAGATATAAATGCTGTGCACTGCATGAGCACAGTTCTCAAAAGACCAGAGTCCTGGCAACTATCATAATCCTTTTGAAATTGTGCATATTAAGATTAAAGATCACTTTGTTCCTCTATTCCCACAACTAGTTGGTATGGTAAAAAGATCAGTCTCCTAGTTTTATATGTAACATCTTTAACATTTGCTCTCCTTTCTGTGCATGTGATTAAATGTAACATTTTGAAATCCCAAAGTTCTGAGAAAAACATAAATCCTTGTCCACAGCTGCTGTTTGACTCTGGAAACACATGCATTTTCTTTTCAAGCATCTACCATCAAAAAATCCCAAAGGACTTGAACTGGAGAACACCTGCATCTCTTCATTTAGTTCCAATAACAGAGTCTAAACTTCAAAATTACAAAAATAGATGCTATGTTCAGCTGCAGTTACATTCTCCCCCTAATTCCCGTGAACAAAAATGCTAAGAGCATGAAATCATTCAGGCAAGCTCTGTCATCGAGAGGATAAGATTTTTTGCACCAGAAGCCCAGTGGGAACTTGATAGAAAACTGGCAACAATTACAGATAAAGTACATAGTGAAATCCTCAGGGAGAGAAAAGGAAATGTAATAAGATAGATGGGTATAATTTTTACACATTTATGTCCAAACCACAAATGTGAATAGTCTTTAATTACTCCAATATACTAAGCATCTTTATTCATTCATTGTGTTAAATCTTTCCAAAATACTTCAAATTAGTCTATGAATTCTTTTACTAGGATTTTTTTATTTGCTTACTAGCACAAGGATTCAGTTAAATTAGATGAGAACTTTCAAAATATAATTGTTCCAACTTCAAAATCCAGACTTTCTAATATCCCTAGTTCAAGCAGTCAAAATTAAATTAAAAAATATGTCAGTGACACACTTTGTTAAAGTGTGCAAAAAAGGGGAAGTTGGGGGCATATGTAGGTGTATATGCATAAACCCAAACATATCTATAATCTTTCACCTCCTTTCAAATAAGTTCTAACAGATAAAAATCAGATAAGATTTAAATTTAGGTTTATGGTAAGAAAAAAAATTTACAGTCCTGCTGGTACAACTTCTAGGGCAATTTTTTTTACTTGAAGATATGATTTCTTCAGCTATTTTTTCCCTTTGGCATGGGAACGGGGTAGATGGAGTGATCTTATCTAAATCAAAATACTGACAGAGGAGAAAAAATTCAAAAGTTTTTGGAAGTTTGAGAAACATATCACTTAAACAAGAAACACCAACTTTTAGAAGGTTGAATATTTGCTCTTCAGCCTTCATGCAGCTTTGACAAATTAGAGAAGCCTTCCCACTCATGCTTTGCTCCACTGGGTATATAAATTTAACACATGTGAGCATGATATTAATACAGGTACTTTTGTTTACTCCTTTACTTCACTGCTGCATTATTGACTATTTGAGCTGGTCTCAGAGAAAACTTTATTAATTGTATTTTTTATTTTAGTTCCTCTTGATTTATATGTAATAAAGCTGTCCATACACTGGCTGTGCAAGCACTCCCAATTACTCAATATGGGAAACCAAATAGAACATAATCAGTTCACCTCATCTATTCAGCAGCTGTTCATAATTAACCGCTAACACCAGCATTCATTTGGAAATCTCCCTCTTCTCTCAAAGGCCAGGTGAAACAAACAGGGTCTGCAGCTTGCTCCCAGGGTTAATAAAGTCAGGGTTATTTCAGAGAAAGAGTAAGAAGACCTTCCCAAGCCCTGGGGTGATGAATAATCTCCTCTCTTGTATTTATTTTATATGCTACAGTTTAAAGACTGAGGAGCACATCCACTGATTTTTACAACTGTGCACAGAGATACCTGGGGCAGTTTTTTATACAACAGAAGTATCCAAAATTAACATCACCAGCATTCAGACTTGTATTTAAGGACTAAACAAAATCATGTGTACAATCTTTGTCCCTAAATACTTCCTTTGCCATAGGTGGATCAGTTTTCCACTGTGATAATGACACTGTGCACCAAACAGTAGAACACTCCTGCTGGGTAATCATCAGTATGTGCACTTGTTATATACTGTACATGCTACATATCACAGGCTTTCAACGCTGCCCTTTTTGAAAATACATTTTAGAGCTTTATCCTTTGATGGTTGTACTCAACGCAGTATGGTACTACTAGAACTATATTCTTTTTCCTCTTCCTCTCAGCAGCAACAAGTGAAATAGCAGAGAGAAAGATACTAGTGTCAAATGCTTTATCCCTTAAATTGTAAGTACATCCTCAAACTTTGTGGGGCCACATACAGACAAGCAGTAAAAGAAAGTTGCACAACTATCCTGATCACCCTGGATCATACGATTTAAGTGATGCAAGACAGCAGACAGTTGCTGACACAACAAGGAGAAGAGGAGGAACAGTTCCCTACCTGTTCTCCAGGTAAATATGCCCTGATTTATTGAATAAGCTCATGCCATTTGCACAGCCCCTTCCTTAGCATTTTATATCCAAATAGCTGCTTTGATTTTTGACCAAGTTGTTTTCCATTCAATTTAATGAATTAATTAGTCCAAATTCCTATCCCAGAACATTATATACAACATTATTAGGAAAAATTTCACAAACACCACAACTTCAGTACTGCACAATCAACTCCAGTAGTACAGCTTTGAAAAAAACCCTTCTATTCCCAAGGGAGTTTTTTCTGTGAAATTATACAGTATGGTTTTTGAACTCCCAGAAGTGACTGCAACTGACAGCAAAAGCATTTTTATGCTCTCAAAGCATTTCATGTTTTCCCTACATGTAATTTTCACAGTCATAATGAAAATGATAGCCATATCTCCTGTATTAAATTGCCCCTGCTTCTTCAGCAAGTAGTTGAAAGCGAAGGCTTTTGTTAACTCTGTGATCCTTTGTATAGAATCTGAGACAATTGAAACAATAATTACTCCTGACTTAATTTATGTTAAAAAAAAAAAAATCATTTTCAGTATGCCATTCTTCCTGAGTTGACTGAGACCAAAGCTTTAGCAGATCAATCAGCTTTTCCCTCTCCTTTCTCACTACTTGCAGGTGTCACTTTACAGATCCAGAGCCTGAAAAAGCAGGGTAGTGACCACCACTGAGTACACAGAATCAGTACAACTTTTCCTGAGACACTGAGGGGGTGGGTGAAGTGTCCAATACAGCTCTAAAAATCTCTATATTTTTAATGTATGTCCATTCACCTACAAAACAGGTATCACAGACAATTATCTATCACAAAAAAATGTCTGCCTCACATAGTCCCTGCATGTGCATCTGGTCAGCACTTCATTTCTCAGTGCCTTAATTCTCATAGGCACCTCTTGTCACAACCCATTAAGGACTTTTGGTTATCTAACTGGACTATCTGTAATACTGCTGAGCTAAAGTGATCCTTGTGACCTGTAACAAAAGCAGTAATTCCACAGTATGGATACACACAGATCCTTCAAAATGTAGTTAATATTCGAATACAAAAATCAGAAAATTAAACCCAAAAAATATTCAAAAAAGGCAAGAAATGCAACAATTAATCATAGTAATAAACATTGTTGCGAACATTTAAAAGGTATTTAAGTGAGACAACAGGTGCAACAGATTTTAACTTCTGTTTAAAAATGGATCTGAGTAATTCAGATACTATTGAATCATGAACTGCTCTTTGGCAATGTTTTAGGGGCAGGAACTGAAGATAATTGTTATAAAAACACTGCTGTAAACATTTCCAACATGATGCTCTCCAAGAAACATACAAGTACAATTACTGAAAAAATAACCTAACAACTGCTGGAGTGCACAGTGCTTACAAATATTTACTGTGCATAAGAATCCAATGTTGCTTACATATGCACATAAAAATTACAATGACAGCAATAAATTCACTGTTACTTTTCAGACTAATGACATTCGACAATCATTACACACGAAAAGAACAGAAAAAATAACACTGTTCAAGTTACTTCTGTGTTTCATAATATTGGGGTCAGCTAATTATTTTGCTTTTCTTAACCTAGATACTTTTTGGATTTCTTTCCACCCCCCCCATTTCATTCCATGCTTAGCATGGCAACAGAATAAGCTTTGAAAAACATGAAAGCACGTTTTTTTCAGAAGCACCACACTGACAGCAAAACCTATGTGTATTTCCATGTGTATTTCACAAACTATGAGTTATTTCAAACCAGACACATTTCAAAATTGTCAGTGTTGCTTAAAACAGACCAATGTTTTGTTTAAAGACCACAGAAACCATAAGAATGTCAGGTAAAAGTAGTTATGCCACAAAGTCAACTACACCCTTAAATTTATCCAAACAACTCTCATAAATTGTTAACTTCTCATTTAAATTCACCACAACACCAAATTTGATGAGGTCAGATGTGTGCCCTGTAGTACTTTTAAAATCACTTTTTTATTGTTAACAAATTTTACCATAAACAAATTCTTAATAAGAAATTATGCTGCAAATTTATATGAACCATTTAGAATTCAGTATGTCAACTTCTGTATAAGAAGCCCAACCCAATACCAGGAAGAAAGAACAGAACTAGTATTTGCAACATGGATCCTGTCTCTCCTCCCTTGCCCCCTCTGAAGTTTACAAAAGTTTCCATATAAATATTTTAAAAGGCAACCAAAGTCAATGAAGCATTATTATTGAAGATAACATATATCAAAATGCAGCTTTTGGTTCTTTTGTCTCACAGTGAGCTGAAGTTATGTGTGCAGTGTGTGTAAAAGATACTTTTGACATTTGGCACATTTTATATCAAGCCCTCTTTTGAAAATTACTGTGGATAGGAAAAATGTAACGTGATATCAGCTTAACAAGAGTTTTGCACTTACCAGAATTATGGCAGTAGTCCATATACTGTGGAATTTGGATTGTAAAGGCTACCAAATCTGGAGCTAAGAGAGATTCAGGCTTTCTACTCTCATTGAGCCATTTACTGCTGTGTAAGTCTCTGGTGTCAGAAGGGCCTTGAATTAAAGGAATCAGCTTCTCTTTTCCACCATCACCTAAGATAAAGATTAGACTCCTTACAGCTTTTAGTACAACAAGATAAATTTTCAAGACAAACATTCACTAGTCCAAAGAAAACAGCTATTAATTAACATTGTGAATACAGAATTAAAAGAGAAAAATAGAAAGAGCAGTTTCATACAAACTATTGAACAACCTACTTAATGCTTATCCTGCAAGGATCCAGCAGGATTGCAAATAAAGTAATCAATTACCTTTAAAATAGTAATTTCCTTCCCAATTTTATAAAATAATCTATTTAACCATCACCATGAACTGAATTTAAAGACATTTAATTTTTAATGTTCTTGACATTAGCTGCCTTTATACATAAAGATACCACAGATATTGACAAGTTTTCGCATGGTCTTTGAGAAGAATTCTATTAAAGAAGTGAAAAAACCATCACAGAGTCCTCAAAAACTTAACAAGCAAAATACATATTAGTAGCATTAATGGAAAATGAGGCATTGAACAACTAAAAGAATAAATCAAAATTATGCTAAGAATAAAGCTAGTATGCTGTATTTTTCCCATTTCTTGAATACTTCTAGATTAATATTTGTCTCAGCAGGAATTTTTTTTTTTTTATTCTGTATAAAAATTGACTCTACTGAGGCAATACTGGATCATCATGACATACTTAATAATAACAAAAAAAACCCCCAAAACAGAATACAAAAACCCCTCTCTGATTCATAGGAACAATGAGTAAATTCTTGTTTCAGTAACTCTCCTTGTAAAAAGCAAAGCCAATTCTCCTATACAGGCAATAAAGTTTTACATGGTCCAGCTGCACATACCTGGGGCTTTGGCACAAATTTTTATTGATCCCATGGTCCCAGAGGCACATTTGACCAATGATGTGCCGCAGTACTTCAATTCGACATTCTGGATTGAGCCCTCAAGAGTTGGCAGGGGATTCTTAGATTTCACACCTAATAAAAGAAAACTGCAAATGTACTAGCCTGTTGAATTTAAATATTTTTATATTCCTTCACCAAGGCATTTAAACTTAATTATATTTTAATTATCTACCTTAGATGTTCTTACAGCATTTTTGTTGTGATTCACAGTTTTTAAATGATTGTAAGAGAATGCTGCATCTGAGCTTTTTAACACAAGCAGTTATGGATGAAATATATATAGATACTTTGAGGAAAACACACAATATCACTTAGAAATTGAAATAACAAATATGCATATATACACATAGATACACTTTTGTTTTCACTTTGTAAGTGCCACGTCAACCATTCTCCTTCATGTTTTTATTACAACCACTTCATTTCAAGATCTTGAAACGACTAAGTGTTTTCAGTTTTTATTTAGACAACATTTTACTCAGTAGCAATGTGAAGCATTAAATCCATGCAGCTGAACGCTACAGAAGGCCAACAGCACACTTGCCACTTTTCAGCGGAAACCAGAGTTCAAACCTTGCCTTAGGTCACAAGTGGAAATAAGTTTTGGTGGTCTTTCCTCAGTCCCCATTTGTGAGCACCAGGAAGCCACTGCAGCACTTGGAAGAAGTCAGTGCTATTGGCAGTCACTTCTGCAGAGCTGCCCAGAACTGCAGCAGCAGCAGCAGCGGGGGATCGGACAAGGCAGGACTGAGATCTGTTGGCAGAGCGCGAGGGCAGCCCCCCGAAGCAGCCCCAGAGCATAGGTGGAGGAAGTCAGCCCTCCTATTTTGCACAGCACTGCCTATCAGAAAAAAAACACATAAATTCACTTGCAAATTAGAAATAAGTAGTTTCAACACCTGTAAGAAGTATGAAAGGAAAAACTAACAGAAGTTGCCTTTTTTATGTTTTTTTTCCCCTCATGCAGAAGCGACTTGGAATTTGTCAGTTAAAACTGGCAAGCAGCTTGTTAATTATGCAAACATTTCCTCATGTACGTAACACAGAATTTGTTCCAAAATCCGTAATTATGCAAGGAAAGTATTATGGAATATCAGGTAAAAAAGCATTTTTATACCTGTTTCAAGATAGTTATACACATTAAAGAGTCTTAACATATTATCTACAGAATGAATTAATTAGGTTTCTTGCAAAACCTCTCTAAGACCTAACCCAGAGAACAATCTTTAATATATATTAACTATAAGTAATATAGTAAGGAAAAAAAAATAAAAAAATAGGAAACAAGATTTTAAATTAAATTTGGTAATTACGCTTAGTTCACTGTGTCTATTTCATTTCCTAAACACTGAAGACTATTTGGTAGTGCATAAAAAATCATTTAGCAAGCAGTCTTCTTGACAGATATCAAAGTTTTTTTCTGGTAAGACATTAAAGTAATTTTTGAGTAAAAAGTACTTTCCAAACAGAAAGAAGCAGAATATGAAGGACACACAACACTTGGTAAAGCAGACTGCCCTCTGAAAGTAGGTTCCACACTCTATGTATATTTTTTTATCAAAATTCAACCTGCCTTCTGTCTTCAAGGTATGTCCAGACTTTTCCTAATTTGTGATTCAGGAAGGCTTCAGGCTCAAAGAATTCTCACTGCAACTCATTTGTGTGCCTTCCATTACAACACCCCATCGGTTCTCAATCTGCAAGATCAGCTACCAGTTTGTTTAGTGAATGGACCCTCATTCCCATTCTTGCCCAGGGTAAGCCCCTTTTAAAGCTGGGGTATTAAGGCATGGTATCTGACACAGCACATGAATGTGTCAAAAGAAGATAGGGTAGCTGTAGGCATTTCTGCCTTCTCATACTTCCTATAAATGTGTGCAAAATAGAGGCCATCGCATTAAAAAAAAATTTGTTTTCTTAATCTCCTGCCGATTCCAAAACAATGATTATTAAATACTGTTAGTAGCAGCCAACATTACAGTTAAAGCAAATCAAATTGAGGTCACAATTTGACCCCTGTCTTTTAAGCCCTCTCAAAACTGGTAGCTTCTTGCTGTTTCCATTTTTCAGCAACTCTTTTATGAATCAAAATACAAGGTGTGATGTCCAATACATTTCTCTCACTTCACTATGGAAGACTAAGTACTCTCAAAGAGAAATAAGTTCCATAATGGAGTCCACTTTTAGATGCATTACCCTAGATGACTTCTCTGCATTGAGACTAAAACTTTCCATGTTACTTATATGCATAACTTACATTTTGGTTTAGTATCCTATTTGAAGAAAAAGAACCAAGTTTAGTGAGATCATGCTCCCTATTTGCTTCTGTTCACTCCTGGGCCCTCACCAAGTAACTTCTGCACTCACTAATTTCAGCAAGATATGACAGCATTATCAAAGACACTTTCTACAATCTTCATGAAAACATAGGTATATTTGCCCTTTTAACTGACCAGTCATCATATTCAGGAAAGTCAGCAAAGCATTGCTCAAATGAGCCAATGTTTTTCACCCAGACAGCATTTATGGATTATGATGGGAAGCCAGGAAAGATTAATGGTTTGACTTTGAAGAAACCTACAAATCCTTAATACATGGTCATATGTAATGAACAATTATATTGTAATACATATGTAGAAATAACTAGTAGCAGTAATAAGCTACTTTTTTTTCTGTTACAGGAATAGGATAAACACTTCCTCCATTGTTTTTAAATATTTGAAAAGAAAATAGAAATATATTAGGAAAACATAGCATAATCAAGCCCTTCCTTTTCCATGTTGCTTTGACGTCTAATGGCAACCTGCCTTCAGCTTTAACGTCTGATAACCACAGCACACCACACTAATCAAGAAGTTGCCAGAAAAAAATTAATTCTGCTCAGGTTTCACAGCTCTGGACTGAGGGATACTCAAAACCCCCATTTATTAATTACTAAAATCCTATACAGAGAATACAATAAGAAACTCAGGATGTCTAACTAGACTTTCACAACGAAGACAAAAATCACCTAAACCTAAGATGATTCCCTTTGCCAAGTTACAAAATTTTTCAAGGCACAGAAAGTTTAGAGCCTTTTAGTGAACCATTTCTAATGAATTGGTTTAATATAGGAGTCCATTTTCTACAGTCTCTGAAAATTTTTGGAAATTATGAACCATCTCTCATAAACTTGTCAAATTGGCAAGCTGCTCTACAGAGAAGAAAGAAGCCTTGTTTCCTACTTACAACTCTGACTATCTGTAGTTTCCATCCCTGTAACTTTAGTTCCTCCCAACTATTCTCCCTTTTTTATTTCATCATGATAATATCATTATATAACCAAGGTCTCAACAGTTGTACAGGTAACTAAAATATTCTTTAAATACCTATTTCAGCAAAAAAATGTTCAAGCAAGCAAACACTAGGGCTTCCTTCCCTCCCCTCAATGTTCATGAGCTTTTTAGAAGCAGTGTTTTAAGGGATTGAGCAGGAAGATGTTCTAACTCTTAGATACGAAATGCTCCATGCCTCTAAGTACTAACTGAAATTTTGTCTGGAGACAGACCACAACATTTTAATTAAGACATTGAGCATGAATTTGAAGAGAAATCAGGAAAACCAAATCTGTCATTGCCAACAGCAACATTATGCAAATTCAACATCCTGCAAATGAACTATGAGAAAGGGTTATTTCCAAGATGCAAGACAAGAGAGTGGAATTTGTGCTGTACTCACTCCTCTGGAATCACACTTGCAAAGCACCACTCTGATTTACTCGACTTTGTTGCTCAGTGGACTCAAATTTGAAAATGGGGAAACAATTTTTTTTTTTTTTTAGCATAACTCATGTTTTCTTCAGTTCATTTAGTATTTTTACCAGAAACATGGGAATCAAAGATTTTACGGAGAAAGAGATACACATGCCTGTCTCCATCAAATGTAACTTATGGCTGCCTCCAGATCAATTTTCTAGATGTGAGATTTTTGTCCTGGAAACATCCTGCCCATTGCAGAATGATTTGCAGTAAAAATCAACAGTTTCCTTTACAACATATAGTCATGTGTACACTTGGTGATCACGCACAGCCTGTTTCACTTGATTCAGACTCAGAGTACAACAAATCACCAAAGATCTGAAAAGCTGTTCTTCTCACACTGCAGAACCCAAAAATAGGCAGAAAGGGTTTCTAACTTAAGATCTGCTATATCTTGACAATTTACACCTTGTGCACACTATGTCACTTTAATTATAACTCCAAGTCTGAAGAGCTACTCTGTTCCAGAAACACGTACAGCGATATTGTGCTGCCAAGGAAGGTTGTCCCACACTTTGAAACAGCCATTCACATCCTCCCTCCAACTTTTCTGGGTATAGCTTTGGTCTGTTTCATGTACATAACCACACTGTTTGCCCCAGGTTCCTGCATTCAGTGTCAGTCTATGTGCAAGCAGGGGGGAAATAAATACCTAAAGGCAGGTCACAACTGTGTTGTTACAGATCAGCTCTGGATTTCTGCTAACAAGTCTAGAAATCTAAGCAATCCTGTTTAAAAACATTACCTAATTAGTGATTTTACCAACAACCATCTTTTACCAATCCATTTGTGATAAGGTGAATTTGCAATGATTACTGGCAAACCAAGAGACAAAATCTAAACTCATCAATAAAAAAGACAGGAGACCAGAAAAAAAAAGTATGTTACCAATTCTGAGGACAACAGTCAGGACTGTGTGCCACCAAATCCCTGAAATACAATAAATAATTCTCTAGAAAGATCATAAAGGAAAGAACTGCAAAATATGGAATAGGAAATTAATAAGGCATGACTAAAACTTCTAGAAGCAACTCCATATGAATTGTTCCCATATTTAGGCTCTGGCCTCAGAAGGAAAAATTTCAATATTTAAAGCATTAAGTACCAATAAACTATGGTTTGGCAACATGATATAGTAAAAGACTGTCACATACTTGTCAAGATTATTTCAAACTTAGTAAAAAGATCAATCTATGAATAACAGTAAGGAGCTATTAACGAAATGAAATAATATTGAGGCATAAGTCTTACTGGAATCATGACAAAAAAGTCAAATTATTTTCACAGAAACATGTTTTTAGGTTTTACATGACTAACACAGAAAACCTAGTAAACAAATTGAAGCATGAGAGAAATCTCATTTCTTTCCTGAGAGATACTCATCTGTGTTGTCTCTGCTTAGGCAGTGCTCTCAGTAAGAACTTCTGACAGTCTGTATTGGACGTGGTTAGAGATATGGCACTTCTGAGGAACTTAAAGCTAAAACCAAACCTAATTCCTTCCTCCTTCCAGAAAGAACATAATAGAAGCCACAAAGACCAGCTCTAGCTGGCACGAGTCCTATTTCTCACGTTCAAAGCATTGGGAGAGCATAAGATTTCACATTCTTTGCAATAAAACAGCAGCAGCATAAGAACTTCAATACCTCTTTCAATCATTCTGCTTCCTCACACACATCACCTAAAGAGAAAACACTGGGGGGTTGTGTTTGGGGTTCCCTCTCTCCCCCCCCCTTTTTAACTGGAAAAACAGAGAGAAAGAGGTTTTTCTAAAATGCAGAAGGCAGAGTATAAGTACTATGTGGGGTTTTTTCCACTATAAAATAAAATCTTTGCAATGAAGTACCTCAAGCATCTTTAATGTGTTCGCAATTGCATGTTTTTAATCTGTCACCATAGTGTACAGACCATATTTTGCATCCCTGATGTACACACAGGCTACTATTTTCTTTCTGCTTCTAAACAGTAATTCACACAGTCAAGGGACAATTATTTGGGCTTCTTTTCTAAGTCAACTTTATTTAGCATCACAATTTCTATTCTGATTATCATAGTTATTGTCGTGTAACTGTGTCAACCAGTTTTTAGTTTACATATCACTGTGCTAAGAAATTATTGTTTCATCCCCACTCACTCCCAAGACTTCACAGGGCACTAACAGAAGTTAGTGGTATTATCGTAGACTTATCTTGTCTTTAATGTATCGTGAACTGGACAGATACTCTCCTGTCTTGACCTTCTGTGCCACAGAACCTAAGAAAAACCTGTCCTAAAATATAGCTCTGCTTTTATTATCTTTTAACCAGGGTACTAAAAGAAAAAGTAAATGCATGAAAGAGTGAAATTTAGTGACAAATACTCCCTAAAGAAGGTCAAGTTGCTTTATTCTTGGGCAACAATGATAAAATGCTTGTCAATGTACATATCTACCATATTCTTCATCAGAACACAAGCTGCAAAAAAACATGTAATAAAATCTCTCTAACTAATCGCTTAAATGCTTAAACTGCCTTAGTTAGTAAACTAACTACGGCTTCTCTGTTGCCTAAATACTAAACAAGATCAGGACCATCATTATTATTAGAGATTTGCATATTGCACAGTATTTCCCAGCTTGCTAAAGAACAGCAGCATTTCACCTACAGAGAGAGTCACTTAAAGGCAAAACCCTGCTGCTACATTCCTGTTTCACGATTCAACCCACAATGGCATTCATACAAGTCCCCATCTGCCTTAATCCAAAAGCCTCTTGATTTTTCTAAAATCCTGCTTCAAATGGAGAGGTAAATCAGAAACCTGTGGATCAAAAACTGAAAACCAATATTGAAGAAAACAGAGAACATTTGAAATAACACATTTAAGGCATTCTAGGTGAGAAGCACCTTTGAATATTTCCTATTCATAATCTGGTTTAAGTGATTAGCCACTCAGATAAAATGCTGTTTTAATTTTGAATGCTCATAGAAGAGCCAAACAGCTACCACTGAAATGCACAGAATCTCTGAATCATTGAATCATTTATGTTGGAAAAGACCTTTAACATCATCGAGTCCAACTGCAAACTTAACACTCCCAAGTTCACCAAAAGAAGTAATGGGATGACCAAACATCCTTCTCCAGGTGCTTTTTACAGTGCAGCTGGAGATGATGTTAGTGAAGATAAGGGTGAAAATTTTTACAATGCTTCCCTTCTAGTAATAGAAACATTTCCTTCTAGACCTACCAAAACTCCTAGGGTGCCATTTCCACTTGCGATGGTACTAACATCGGCTGAAGCACAGCTGGACAACAAGTTGCAAGTGTTGCACGCTGACTGCTAAGCTTCACATGTGATTAGTAATGAGTAATATTTATTTAAACTACTACTATTCAGTATTTGCAAAGCTTTTCAGGATAGAAAAGGCAGGGGGGAATGGAGGGGGGGAGACGTGAATCTCTCACTAGCAGCAATTGCTCTGCAAGAGAAATCTGCTATGAAAAACTGCACTGGAGCTGGCAGAGGCACCCAGCTGGTGCCTGAGCGCTGGGAGAGCAGGGGAAGGGAACAGCTCTGCCTCAGCAAATGCAGGGAAACACCAGGGCAGCTCAGACAACAGGCAGCAGACCTGTAGCCAAGGTCGGGCTACAGAGTGGCAAGCAGCTGTCCCTGGCATGGCCCAAGTCACAGGAGGCCAGGCCTGGGCAATATGGACAATCACAAGCCCCTCTGCCGGAGCAACCTTGGCCTCATCCCACACCACCAGTCTTCTCCTGCTCCCTGTTGGACTGTGGCTCTTTTTGATCGAAAAAGCCAACATTTAGAAAAGGAATACCGTTTTCCATCTTTAAACATAAACAGTATTATAGATAGCACTAAAACCTTCCTGTAAAAAGCACAGTTTTGAGCAACTTATTAACCTCACTATTGCTAACATTCAGGCTATTTAGGCATCACCAATTAGAAACACACCTAATTGAAGCCATTATTTTGGATATGACAACGTGACACAGGTCAGGACACAGAATTAAAGCACCTTTAGTGCCACTTTTCTGCTGTTGTAAATAAGAGGTTCAAAAAGAAGAAAAGGACTGATTTTCCTTTCTGCACAAGTCAACAGCTATATTTCAGAAATTCTGTATCATTTGAGACAAATGGTAAAAACCAAAGTTAATGTGTTAAAATAACTTTTGTCTTCCCAGAAAACGCAAGAAAAACCTATCAAAATCTGGATTTTAACTCTAAAAAAGCATGTCCTATCAATCCTCATACCTACGTGTTGTCAGCAAAAAGTGACATGGATACAAATACTTCCACCACACAGATAAATAAGAACTTGAGAAACTTGCACAGTAAAATATTTGAAGCAAGAGCCTGAAAAAGACGAAGACAGACAGATGGAGGAAAGAGCTCACAGCTTCCACTCAGTAACATTGGTTGGAAACCATCTACTTGCAATTGGTTGCTTCCATCTCAGTTGCACAACCCTTCTATCCATGTCAAATAAAATAGTTTTGCTGTATTTGAGGATAATAGCAGCTCATGCAAAATGTCAACAAGTGTATGAAGTTAATAAGCACTAATATGATCACAAAAAACCTGAAATGTATTTCTATCGAGACTAATTCAAGTTCAGTCCAGTATCAGCTCGAATGTCTTATTTTCAAACACACTAAGCACAAAGTGCAATTTATCTTAGACTCTGGAATAAAGCCTGCATTTTACAACTCTTCTTTTAGGAAAACGTTGTGTAGCAACTAAAAAAACTTTCTAGGACAGCAAATTGTAGGACGAAAGAATATTCTTAGACAAATCAGAGCTCATCGTGGATCTTAGCACCTTCTATTGCACCTGTGGAGCTTCTTTCTTTAAGGCACATCTACTCAATCTATTTGGCAACTATAAAACTAATAAATGTTTCCTATGAGATTGTATTCCTTTAAAAAGCCTCACTACCCAGAACAGATGCAAACCTTACAGTGCTGTATAAAACACTCACTATGCAAAAGACAAGAAGTGCCAGATCTCACCTGGACCTACCCAATTTTAAGTTTACCTGTACCACACATGACACTTGGTCACCTGTTTCCTGTCAAACAGAATATTCAATGGCTAAAATCTCTCACAAGCTCAGTTGGAGAGAATTAAATATAGAACAGCACAGTTATGGACCAGTAAAAAGGTAAACAAGATGAGGAGTCTAGAGGTTGGACATAGTAATCCTTTAAGTAGTAAATAAACTGCAAAGGTTCATAAAAATTCAAAAGAAGGTAAGATGTGTTCAGTAACAGTATTATCAAAAAATAAAGAACATCTAAGGTGTAATCATTAACTGTTAATATCCTGAGTTGCTACAGATGGGGGGAAAGGAAAAGAGAACGTTAGCATCCTTGAGCTGGGAAGTGAAGAAAGCCCACAGTTGTAAGGTTAAAAGATGGACAACAAAGATTGCTGCTACAACCACTGACTGTAAAGGAGTAGGAAATGGCAGGAAGACAGTAATTCAGACAGGGTGGGTAAGTAAAATATGATAGAGATTACATGGAAAGATTAAAATACAGTGTATCAGTATTATCATTAACAATCTCCCCATGCTTCTCCTTCTCAGAGTACATGCTACTTTAAATAAAGGATCTGAGGTTATCCCTTCACATGTGGGTTTCCATGCTCACAGATGACAAGACTTCACTTTCATTAAAGATGAGTGTTGTTTCCAGCTGGGATATCAGTCTTCATCACAATTTTCTGTAACACACTGCATTTTGTTATATCACTGTATTCTTCCCAGCAATTTAAGTACAGATTGTTTAGGAGATCAACTTAAAAAAACAATGTTCTAAGTTTAACAAACATATTTATATTTTCTTTTAAATAGTCTATGCAACTACTGAGGACTTAAACAGTACATTTAGTGTCTGGAATGGCAGTTTCTTACACTAGGAGGATATTAACCTTTAATCCTTGAAATCATTAAAGAAATGTTTGTAGAAATATTTTTAGCCTCTTTATCTGGTCAAAGTACTGGAAGTTAAGTCGTGTCTGTACAAACCAATCATTTCACCAGCAGTTTTATATTTCTTTAAAGCCTCATATAAAAAGCACCTGCTTAAAGTGAGTAATGGAGTTTTATATTCATTGCACTTAGGAACAGCGTATGTAACCTATTCCGTTTTCCTCCCTTGTGGAATATATTTCAGCTTATATTGCACAGCACATTACCGATGTGTATAAAGACCCTCTGATCAGCAATTTGGACTGCAGACAGCAACCTGCATGAATATACTTTTTTCCCCTTCCTTAAATACAGTATCCACTTGATTCACCAACACAAATTAAAACCATCCTTTAAAGATGATGATCTCACCTTCACAGTGAATACATGAAGCCCATGCATGGAACACCATAGCAATGTCAGGCTACAATCTGCAGCATACATACTGCACAACCAACAAGCAATACACATGCTGTCAGCTTAACAAAGAAAGAAGGTAGTATATAATCTTCCCTGGCCAAAGAATAGAAAATCTCCATTATTGTGATTAATTCCTGAAATATTAAAAACCTTACTGTTTAGTAAGACACAAAAAATAGAAGAAAATCCAAATGCAAGGAGTCCAGTAACATAGCATATATTAAAGACACAGTTTCATCTTAGAATGTGCATTTTGTCAGAAAACATGAAAAAGAGTACTTCCATACTACAGCTTCATAAAGCACATGTTTGTGACATCTTTATAGTTGAGGAATTTAAAGAATTTTTCAACTCAGCCTCAACATAAGGTTTCCCTGCAGAATTTAGTACTGTATTTTAGTAATAATATGAACTTACAATAGCCTAACAGCAGTTGTCTTCAGTTACAAAAATACTTATGCTGGATTCATGTAATATAGGCATGACTGTAACAAAAATAACATACTTAAATTTTTTCATTAAGAAAACAATTGTGGATTTTGATGGGACAAGTTTTGTAAACGCTTTCACACGATTATCCATTGTATTCACAAATTCAACACAATATGCATCACTATATTACGCACAGAAAGTACATTGATTTCCATATATTTCAAAGTGTCCTTAGCAGAATGATTTAACCCCTATGAACAGAATCATATCATCACAAAAGCTGACGCTACTTTAAAGTAGACAGTTACTTTTTGCATCTTCTTCCATCCACAATATCTCTCTGTTGGTAGGTTTTAAGTAACATGGAAATAAATTTGCCAGAACTTAAACTAGGCATAGAATTACCCATCAATATTATTGCACATAAGTACATACTCACTGAACTAAACAGGAAGAAGGGCTATATTACATTAGCTTGATTAGTACCTCATGGAAGGCTGCAGAAGTTTTGAGGTCAGGGCAAGTTTACAGAGCCCATGAGAAGTGGAAGGAATAGATATTCTGTAGCCACACATCTGAGGTAATATCTGTGATTGCACAAGTACATGTTTTCTAATTTACTGTAACTAGGTTTGCACTACAGTAAACTTGTTTCTTATAAATTTTCACTCTGATATACTTGGTACAGTAAATCTTGATAAATCTACCCAATATTAAAATATCTGAGGAAGAGAGGACTTCAAAGTGAAAATTAAATCCTGTTATTTCTTCACAGTATCTTTGAATGACAACCAAAGGAGATTTCGAAGAGAAAAAGAAAGTCAACTTTTTAAGACAGAAGAACAATACTACAAACTTACTGTTTTTACAGTGCTGTTTCTTTTCCCAATTAGACATCCATAGCATAATTTAAAATCAGTATTAAATGTCCCTATAGGTATTATAACTCCGCTTAGTTTATAAAAAGGAGTGCTATATGAATACCAGTTGTATGCTTTTCAACAGAAGGATGTAAACTTATTTAGTGATCTGTTTTTCTCTTTCATCTTATCTCTAGTTTCTGTGTAGATTTATAATGCTCATTGTTTCCAATTTTAACAAATCACCTAATGGCAGAAAGGAAAATATGTTAACCTTGGAATTATTTGCAGTTGTAGAAATCCCTTTTGTCTGGCTCATGCAAGGCCTGCAATCTGTTTTAAACACAGATTGTCTGTCTTTTGTCTGACAGCCACCAAGCTGCACAAATTACTTTCTGCCTGTTCACCTGTTTGCAGCTGTGTCTGTAAGCTAAGGATTCTGTAGTTTGACTTGAGCAACCACTCCAGGATTGATGACATGTGCTGCTGATAAACTGAGCAATTTGAAGAAATTACTGGCTAAACTTATTGAAAGACATCTGTGCATGAGCTGAGAACTAGAAGCCTTCAATTGTGTGTTTGCAACCTGCAGTGGCGGCAATCTGTTTGAAGTGATATCCTTCTGTAAGAGAGCTGGTCCTGCCACAAAACAACTAAACCATCTTTGCAACATATTTCTTCACCCACCAACAGAATTCTGCTCTCTTGGTCTTAAATATACCTCCTAAATAGAGGGTATAACAACAATTAAGACTTCCTATACTCATCTAGCAGAAGTAACTTCTTTTGAAGAGTTTCCATTTTCCACTGAGCTTTGGCATTTGGTGTTGTTTCCCAGCCCTCTCTCCCCTGCACCCTAGTTCTCAGCAGTTAATGCCAGTTTGAGCATCTCACAGGCACACTTACTATGTTAGCCAACAGGGCATGCCTTGGCAGTATTATGGGGGTACAGTTCAACTCTTCAGCTGACTAATAGTAATGCCTGAGGTTTCTGCTCTAAAATTCGGTCATCAAAAAACTGTATTTCTAAACCATGTGAACCTGGATAATGTTTGAGCTTCTGGGGGATACTTGCAGATGTTCATTTTAAGCACAAGAAGCCCAAGGCTGCTCTCTCAGGGTGACCATGTGCATGCATATGTGCATATGTATGAAATTCTTTTGCTTTAAAAAAACTCCACCAGCCTGGTGAGCTGTGTGTGATGACTAGTCAGTTCTAAGCCGTGCACTACATTTAGCAAAATAAATTCCTAAGTCCTTTGGGACACGTTCTATAGCGATATAATTCAATGTTGCTCCCATTTCCTTTGTTCTTACACATTTAGCATAAATATGTTTAAAGTATACATTGTGACAGAGTAAGTCAAAGCAGAATTCTGCACATCTTCAAATGTTTTAGTAGCCCTGTATAAACAACAAATTAAAAACATTACTAAAATTGCTTCACACAGTAAAGTTAAAAAAATTAATTGAAGGAAAAGTGTGTTAAGCTAAAAAAGTAACTAAGTGCTTAGAGAACTTCCAGCGTGTAGTGAAAAGCACAAAAATTGTCCACTTTCACATCTGCAAATTAACCCTCTCTACCCTAAGCCTTCATTTTAGGCATTTAAAAAGGATTAAGCATGCAGTACTTAAGTACCCAAAACAAACTATTAATTTCACCTTGTTGTCTTTACAACCACTTCATACCAAAAGCCAAGCTACTGACTAAAATGATCAAACTATCAGAACTTACATCTGTACTATTTGTTAGCTTTAGCAAGTGAAATTATTGCTTCCATTTTAATTTCTTTAATATTTGGAAGCAAGTATTGTCTTTAAAAGTATCTTCACAAACAAGGATTACTACCAATGATAACCATTTTCAAAATACATATTACATTTGACGAAAAATTATCACTGTGCTCAAACACATTTGAAAACAGGAGAGCAAATCTTTCAAGTTAAGTAGCTATATACACTGGGCTTTCGCATTTCAGAACCCATAAACTGGATTCACCACAGAGCTGAAGTGACTTCCTGGAAAAAAGAATATATAGCATAGTGTATATGCATACAATAAATCAAGTCCTGATTATGTGCAGCCACAAACTATACACCACTAATAATAAAACCTTTAAGGTACCACACTACAGCAGATATCTAAGTAAACACAGCACTTTTTTATCTTTAGCATCTACACATATTGTGCATTCGAGAATTTATAATGTCAGCTTTTATTTTAAAAGAGCTAAGTCGTGAGAACATTCTTATGTACCACTTCATAACTCTGACACCAAGTATGTATAAAAAGATTAGCCTTTATTTGGTATAAAATCAGTTGGCAGTTTTACATCTGTGCTATGCAACATAAATACCCCAGCTGGCATCTCAAGCTCACACACATATGGACTTCAAAACAGAAACTTCCTTATTTGCAGCACTGCCAGGGTAATTTTGTATACTCTGCATACTACAGCTATTTGTCAGGCCCCTGCAGGTGTGCACTGCACATAAACACACAGCTGTACTCCAGCAAGCCAAGTGTTCCATCAAACACATAAAGGGAGACCTCAGCAGCTGGATTAGTCATCCCTGCAACAGGTCCAGAGAGAACAATATGGGTTAGTATTTTTGGAAAAGCATGGATGGTAAATTTATGATTATGCTGGCCTTACCAAATAACTGCTGGATTGTGTCATTTTTATGCAATGTCTACTTATTAAAGTTTTTGTTAGAATGGCTGGAACAGACCGAATATTTTTTAGTTTTTAATATAAACAATAAGGTAGTTTATGTATAAAATAGTTTATTAAGTGCAAAATGTTAAAAGGTTTTCATGCTAGTGGTTGGTTTTTGACAGATGTTACAATTATTTGCATTGGCTTTAACAGACAAATCGCTGGAATCAATTATAGTTAGTATATCAAAGTTTCTTACTAGTTATATATTATGCTTTGTCACATTTACTATAACTACATAGGATTTTCCTATTTATTTTTTCTGTAACTGCTTAGATCACAGGTGAATTCCTAAAAACACTTGATAAAGAAAAGTGCAGAATGAACACTTTACTGTGATTAACTTGCTTATTTAAACTATGATTTTAATAAATTTAAAAATTCATCTAAAATTACTCTCTCTCAGTAGTGTTTAGAAGACAGCAGCACCCACAGAATTTCATGGTGATCACACAGATCTTGAAAATATTTTAATCAACCAGAAAAAGTAGCAAACTTAATTTTATGCAAGTTTCCCTTAAGCAACTTATGTCAAAAGCAAGAATAAAATGAATCAGTAAGAAAATTAATATAAACTTTTAAAACAATTTGCCACCTATTTATCCAGATTGTTCACTGTATAGTATGTATTTCAGCATTTAAAAATTGCCTCAGAAAAGATGAGAAACTAATCAGGACTATTATCAGTACTAATCCCAGAAGAATTTCATCCATTAAACTTTGAGTTCAAATATGAAGGCACCTGTACTAGCTTCTCTTTGGAGTCGGCTTAGAAACACAAAAATTTACCAGATCTTACAAATTGCTCTCTTTTCTGAAGGTGACATATTTACAAACCCATAACAGCTCTTTCAGATTTCATGTGCTGAGAGGAAGATGCCAATTCCACACATGGGTACAGTGGGCATTGACCAGCACTGAAAACATAACCACGCTTCTCCTTGCACACAGCAGGACTTGGCAGCACCTGGGAACATTATGAGCAGGAATCCATTCCCAACTGCCCCTGCTTCATTAAGTTAATTGCATCATTTCAAGAAAGAAGAGAAGGGGCTTCCCAAAGGTCACTTTCCTAAACATGACCTAATGACATTTCAAGACCATGTATGTGTCATCTACCAGGAATATCACTACTGGCGGCTCAGAAATGTACATGAAGGTTATGTTAATATTATGGTAACATAAGATCTAATCATTACAATTACTGATATGTAACTAACAACCACAGTCATCTCCTCATGTCTATAAAGATAGCTGTTTAAGCCAAGCAGATTGTAGTAATTGCTGAAAAAGCACCAGACTCAAATGAACAGTATCAGCCATACTCAGTATAAAAGCCACTAAAACATGTCATAACAAAATCATAAAAAAACAGTTCAAAAAAAAAAATGGGTATTTAGAATATAGTGTGAATCCACACATACAGGTAACCAGGGCAACCTGCAGACTAAAGAGTAGATTTATTTCATTCCCTCACTAACAATGCCAGGTGGCAGAGGCACACGGGGACACAGGCTCCCTTAGGCTCAGCTCATCCCAGTGGGCACAGGCACACGGGGACACGGGCTCCCTTAGGCTCAGCTCATCCCAGTGGGCAGAGGCACATGGGGATGGGGACACAGGCTCACAGGTTCCCTTAGGCTCGGCTCATCCTAGCAGACAGCAGGGAGGGGCCACTGTCTGCCCCAACAAACCAAAGGGCTTTGCCCATGTGTAGTTTATCACAAGGCTGTGCTTTTATGATCTCCGAGCTTTTGCTCTTTCTCTGTCCCCCAGGAGGAGGCTCAAGCACATCTCTTAGAGTGTTATCTCTACACAGGAGATCTACTTCTCAAAACAGGCAGAGGATGAGCAGCACTAGGCATAAGAAATGGAGTTTTCCCACCCTGGTATTCTTAGCATTCCCAGCTGCAAGGTCACTTGAGCGAATTCACCATCCTCCTCACCATTCTTTGGCTTTTAACCTCTTCTTTCCAACACAGGGTAAAGGCAAAGTTAATTATGCCTTTTTATCTACACAACTACCTTCCAAATCAAAACAGAAAGTCTGTAATTTCAGGGATACATATTTTGCACCCATCTTGTATCTACAGCCTAAAAAATACACATACAAAGCTTTAACAGTTGAATTACTAATTGGAAGTAAACTGAAGGCAGAGTCCATACCAAAGATACAATAATAAATGGAAAATGACAGAACTAACTGATGGTTTGAAGACAAAGTTTTTGAGCTTTAATGGCATACTACACCATTGACACAAACTACATTCAAAAGAACATTAATTGCTTTATTAAAATGACCTGCAATCATAGTAAGAGCTTCCAAGAAATCAGTTGACCCTACTTCAGATAAAAAACTAAGACACCTTTCTTGAAAAACAGCTAAAGATGCCTACAATATAACAGAGCATAATAATGTAATGCCCATAAAGCAAAACCGTGCCTTTTCTAAAACGGGACTTCTCAGGACATCTTCTAGAAAGTGTTCCTGTGAATATTACAATAGAATTTTAAAAGAGCAACTGGAAATTTTAAGTATTAATATCATGCAGTGAATTATAAGAGAATATAAATTTTAAGAGGGAAAGAGAGCAAAGGGGAACGACAAGGGGATTGGTCCTCACTGGATGTTACAGTGATACAATGTGTTATAAATGGATTTATCAGCCAGAAACTTGTTTTAATCCAGGCTTTGGTAGATATTCCTGCTTGACCTCAAGACAAAAACTTCCGACTTCTGGGCATTAATCTCTCTAGAGAAGTACAAGGTCTTTTAGGGGGATTTATTCATTTAGGCATTTATTCATGCTTTTTAATAATTTTATTAATATTAGACATGTTAATCTCTACACAATATCACAAAACTATTACAGTGGTATATATGTAGCTCTAAAGTTTGCTACCTGTACATAGAAATAAACCAGAACAACCTCTTGGATTAACTGAAGGCCACAACAATTGCTGTGTTGTACATCAATCCCTGAGCTAGCAAGTTGCTCAGATTCAGCCTTTCGAGAAGGAAGCAAAGCTTCAATATCACCTGCAAAAATCATGGACCCAATCATATGTCCTACTAAGAGTTTCATTGTATTTTCATACATCCACTGCATGGTGCAGAAGGGTCCATTACTGGAGAGGAGGGATTGAATGTCCAAGTAAGAGAGGAAGACAAGGAAGGAGAACCCTGAATACTCTCATAGTAGTAGGGCTCTGCAAAGGGGAAGTCCATAAAAGCAGCAGAACACCAGCACCTACTTCCCAGCGAAAACTAAGTGTGGAACTTGGCTTAGCCTTGTCATATGGATGGATCTGAATGTGGTCTGAGCTCTCCAAGATAATCCTTTCCAATTAAAAAAATTACATTTAAAAATCTAGGCACATCATGAGGCAACTTTCCCTTAGCCTGTTTCCATGCCCTGAGGAACTGCATTCCAATACAATTAAATCAAGCCATAGACCCTTGTCTTTGTCTAGAGACCTCAGGCAAGCAAAGCACTTTCAACAAGAGGTCTTTTCCAGGAAAAAAAATGAACTTATTTGAACTAATGGATAGGGAAACAGTTCTTATGATGAAGGATGTGTCTACACAGCTACATGGCATGGATGACAAAATTATTTTTGCCTGCGCAAGTCAAACCATATTTAGAATTTCTTCACAATCAAGTCAACTATACTTTTGCTTTCTTTTAATTTAAAACTCAAATTCAAAAATTTGCCTGCGTTAGCTTGTTAGGATTTTAGATACAGTTATATTATGTATGTATTAATCAGATGCTGTCTAAGACTGTATAAAACTCTTTCGAGACAAATAAAAGAAAAAATCTAGGGAAATAATAAATTTTGAAATTCATTTTCTGCTGCAGATAGTATGCCATTTTTTAAAATTAAATTAATTTAAAAATTAAGAATAGAAGAGCTTCACTTACGAACTATTAAAAACAACGACCAACAGCACTGTTAAGTAAGAGCATTTTGTGTCTCCAAAATTTTTATGCATTTATTATGTAAGACATTTCTGCACAACATTAAGCCAGCAGACTTTGACAGTTTAGTGAAGTAGATACACCTTGCCTACTGCAGGAAAACTAAACTACAAGCTATTACTGAAAGAAACAACAGAAAATTCTCACAGTTAATCCATTGATGCTACATATAAAAGAAGAGAATCGTAAATAATTACTGGAAGGATACCACAATTTCCTAAAGTTTGAGACTCAGCAGTGCAAATTTTAGAACACACCATCACTAACACATCTAGTGTTCTGTAAGAAACAAAATAAAACATTTTCCCCATTTGAAAAGCCTGTCAACTGAAAAAGATGGACTACATGGAGATGCATTTCACTTACATAAATGGATACAAATACAAAAGTAGTAAAACAATTTTGTAGTACAGAGATTTTTTTGTAGCACAGGGAAGAACTGCAAAAGGTTCTACAATTATGGTCATTATTTTAGTTAAATCTTATTCTGGTAAACATTAGAATTGAAAAGCCACCCTACATATTAAAATTCTTGAGAAATGCATATTGACTCTACCTCCACAGCATTTTAAAAACCTGATCATTGATAAAGAACTTCCTATTCTGAGAATTATATTACTGTTGCCCAAACAGCTGAAGCAACATTACCAAACTGTAACCAATTCCAGACCCCTTTGGGCATCACACAGACCATGCTTGCTTTTCTCTCCATTCTTACCTTCACTTTCCACCCCCCCACCCATTTTTCTTAAAATACAAGCTATTTTATAGGGTGACTGTAATATGATACTATGATCATTGCTGATTGCAGTTAGAAACAGACCCTTCTAATCCAGCTGCTCTCCACTTCAACAAATGCCATTTAAAAGCTACTTCATAAAAACATTATTGCTTCATACTTAAAAGACATTAAGTCAAGATTTTGGAAATTCCATTCACTTGATTATATCAGCAAGTGTACTATATGCTAGATTTATCATTAAAGCAAAAACCATGAGAACTGTTTTCCAGACTTCAGTAAATGCTCTTATGACACATTTGGCCAATGAAAAGGGATGAAAACCAGTAGTGCTTTGAAGCAATAGCCAGTAAATGCCGCTGTGGTTTACCAAGAGTGGGATGCACAACATATTAGACCACAGTTAATGAAATTAAACCATTTCTTATGTTTTTTAAATGTGTCCTGTATTACTTGCTTGGAAACTACACAACTGCTTCATCTTTGGGATTTTTCTTTTTTTTT
>VZRZ01006256.1:1753626-1872379 GCA_013398175.1 Climacteris rufus | reverse complement strand
TTTTTTTTTTTTTTTTTGGTAGTAAATTGTATCTCTTGCATCTACTGCTAATTAAATCAATAAGTGACAACCACTGTTTTGTATTTTATAGTACTATTTAAGGCAAAATAACTCGGTAAATAAATTATAAGTTCTTCTTTGTTTCTACATTAAAATGAAATTCTAACTTCATGTTCCTTACTCAAAGATCCAGGGAAAAGATTTCTGTGAGGAAAAGAGGATAAAGAATTTTCATACTACCTACTTGTATAAAATGTGCATTGATAAGTAGTTTCCTTCCATAACACGCCCAAGAAATGTGGATTTCATGTCATGCTTTCTTGAGGAAAAAAAAATTCTCCTGGCAGATATTTTGGTGAAATACATTTCTAAATCTAACCCCAGTGAAGTACAATTTTTAGCACGAAGAAATGAAATGGCTTATTTACCAAAATAAAACACTGTTTGTCCTCCATTATCCTGAAGTCTTGAAGAATCAAACAGATCATTAATTTTAAAAATCCATTTACTGCTCAAGGACTGCTAAGTATTTACATAGTAATTATAAATATATGGTTAAAGACCAGCTAAATTAAATCCTTCAAGACAACTATATTGCTCCATTATATCACAATACATTGCATATTCTCCTGTTTACATCAATAAAATTATGAAAACTAGTATTTTTTTCCTTGGGCTTTAAGATAGACATATCACAGGACAAAATTAATTTCTTTCTAGCAGTCCAACCAGCTGTTGTCTTAGGCTAAAAACTCAATTCTCCTAAGTCCTTCAAACTATCCAAAAGCAGCTCTTCACACACTGTATTTTAGCAAGTTAATTTATGACTGAGCAATGTTAACTAATAAACTTTTCCAATTAACATAATTTGTTAACAGTAAACTGAGGGACAGTCAATAGTCCAGATCATTTTGACATTGCATCACCATAAGAAGCCACTACTATTCTTCCTGAGGGACTGTCATGACACAATTTTGCTAGTTCTGGTCATCAGCAGACTGAGAGGATTTATATGTGAGAGATTAGTAACAAAATAGCATCAAAACCAATCTGTAAGTGGAAAGACAGTTGGCAACAGCCCTTCTACTAGCCAAAATCAGAAGAACTACGGTCTTCTGCTTGCTACTTAGAAACATTTTATTAAATATTTGGAAGAACATTGATATAAAAATTGAAACCCTGATACTGGGAGGTGGGGTAGGAGAATGAGGAAATAAAGATATGGAGCCTTCCATTAATGGAACCTTTTTTCAGACAAATCAATTTTTCCAGATAAAAACATTAAAAAGTCAGCAGTGAAACTCTCAATGCAGCTTCCAGTATTGAGAACTTCTGTATCTATTAAAATAGAAGTCCCCTAAAGAGAAATAAAATGAGATTATTATGCTTAACAAAGAACTGCCCTTATTAACAGAAGTGCTGAACAACATTGGCCTTTAACACAAGTTACACTGCACACCCAAGTGGCAGTGAAGTTCAGATCACACACTCTCATTTCCATAATCATTTTCACATGCCTAGAATGCATTAAATACAGTACCATCTTAAAAATGAAAAGCAGACATTCCTTTGGAAATTAATTCAATATTTAGCATGTCACAGACAGAAAAGATCTTTTTTTATGATGCAGAAAAATAGGAACATAGTAAATACTATAAGTGTTTGTTATTTCATTTGCCTTAATTTTGTCCTATAGGCACAAACAGACACTACTACAATTGTTGAAAGATGACATTAATATCTAGAACACTGTATTCTAACATGGAATCTTCTACACCACACATTTTCACAGACCTCACACTAACTAATCCTGCTCAGTAGTCTCCATCCACTTCCCAGAAAGAAACACACACACCACAATATTTCTTCTTATGAGATTCTTTCCCCACAAACAAAAATGTAAGCCTACACTTAATGGATATACATATCTTAAATTCATATATGCTAGCATTGCAGAAGTTAGACGTAGGGGATCCATGCAAGAACACTAGTTGATTTTTGGAGAGGATCAAATCCTTACCTAGTCTGTATCTGGGTTATCCACATTCAAGATAATTCTGCTCTGAGGATGACTGCTTATGGAACAAAACTAAAATTACTGCATCTGTAACAGCAATATTCTTGCTCATCTGTAATTACTGCTTCCAGAGGCAAGCCTGTGGTTCTTCTCAGGATGGGAAATTGAGCTCAACTAATGAACACTTCACTGTGAAGAACTTGATTATCTCTTCTGGATAAACACAATATCTTATGAGAAGTCATCAAAAAGTTAAAGGTAAGTAGAGATAAGTGACATTCTACCTGTCAATCACACAAGACATGTTAAATTAAGCTTTAACTTAATGTTAAAAACAGAGGCTGCTAGCAGTTTTAGAAGCCTACTAATTTAGAATTACTCCAACTTTCGTACAGATAGTTTTGTTTTGTTTGTTTTTTTAAATGAACACCAGTTTTATGATTCCTTAAGCTGCTTTCCAGCTGCACATAAGCTAACATTTTTGTTACAGTTCCTAAAGATTTGCAGAAGTCTACAACATTTCTGCTGCAATTGTATAACTGAGAAATTAAAAAACAAACAAAAATAATGATGAGGATCTTAGAAGAATATCACCTAAACAATCTCAGCAGTGTTGCTGATCAGTTACTTTGCTCACAAATACAGTACCTACTCTATACCTAAGAGAAATAGAAACAAAGATGAAAACAAAGATGCTTTAATTGCACCCAGTGATGACCAAACAGGTAGATCGAGTGACTGAAATGTCAATCTTCCTTAGGAAATAAAATTCCCACAGCAAATGAAAGTGGAAATGAAACCACGGGAAAAAAGGTGTTTGGCTCTACACCCTCAGAATTGCCTCCAGCAGCATATTACAGAGAGGTCCCTGGAGTCTGGCCGAGCTTCAACGGCGGCAGCTTTCTGCCATGAGCATTGGCTCATCAGTGCCATAGTTGGGCAAGTAAGAAATGAGGTAATATATTTACCTATTTTAGATACAGAATACAGTCATACAGCCTGATGTACAGATTTTTGTACACTGAAATAAATTATTTTATTAAAAGCAAATGAATGACTGAGAGACTTGAAGGAGATGCATCTTTCCTATTTGCACAAACACAAAGCAAATCAAACAAACCTCACCATATTCCCCCCAAAACCCCAAATAATAAATACAATACATGCATATTTGTTCCTGTAATACCAAACAAGAAGGACTGTTCTTGTTAACCAAGAATCATCTTGTTAACCAATCTGCCAGGCATGGCAGGTCTTATTAAAATATTTAAACTGGTTTTATACTGTGGATAGTATTAATGCTTAGAATAGTTTGGGATAGGAATAGCAGTTTTCTTTGCACTTCATAGCCCTGCAGCTGTACAGAGGCTTGCTTCACAATTCCTCACAATTGCAGGATCCTTTTGCAAACACAATCTTCATATGTACTTTCCTATAATCAAAAATTTTTCTCCACTCCTACTTTCAATTTCTCCTCTTACATCTCTCAAATAGAGGACAACCTTTCATTGTTGATAATTTTCCTCTCTTTAAGGCCAGCAAAAAAAAGATGACATTTCTACAACAGTATCTGCAGAAATCTCACCACACCAGAGCAGCTAAGTAGTGACACCTTCTGAAATGATCACCAAATAATAGCAGTATAGAAAACTTAGCTTTGCAAAAAGTTCCTCCTTCAAAAATGAGAGGCTAAATCCCCCACACACACTGATTGCAGCTATCTGCTTGGTGAATTTTCACTCGAGGGATGTTAATAAGAAAAAGTTCCGCTGTTTTACCTCTCAGAGCAACACACAAAATATTTTGGGCACAAAGCTACAAGTACATTACAGCACAGTAGAATGCAAAATTTCATCAACTTTGACATCCTTTTCATTAAGACAGTATGGATTTCATCATTAACAGATGAAGTACAAATAATCCTGTAAAATTTGCCTAAGTCCAGTGCAAACAATAGGAAGCTAATATTAATAATTATGTTAAACACACAAAGAACATAAATGATCTTAACCTGCAAGATTGTACATCTTTCAGAAATGATCTTAACCTGCAAGATTGTACATCTTTCAGAAAGTAAAAGAAACTGATGCATTAAAATATGAGTTTAAACTGCTGCAGAGAGTGATATCAAGACCAGCTCATAAATTCATTCATCTTTGAGGCATTCTCCACTGGGGCAACACCATCATCCCCTCTGCCTTGACTTGCCTCTCGTGCTCATGTGGGCACATTATAAGCCAGAAAAATGGCTAAAATTACTGGAAAATAACCCTAAGAAGGAACAACTTCCAGCTGGATCTACAAGCTGAACTAACTGCTCACATATCTGCCTGACTATATACGTGGGAAAACTGCTGTCAGGAGTGCAAGAGAGCACCACCCCTACACACAGTAGTATGGTACTACAACCTAAAAATAAAAGGAGATCACATCCTTCATAAGACTGGGCAGAAGAGGTTTTAAAACACTCCTAACCTTATAAACATTCCTACAAAATCAAAATATGGCACCAAAATACCTGAAGAGTATGTACAAGAAAAACAGGTGCCAAAAGTTTCTATAAGACTATCTATGACTTTGTAAGAGCTAGATCCTGGTGTTACATGTTTATTTCTTGAACCCTAATGTCTTCCATTAGAGGTATGGTTAGACTGCAAAAATAGTTTAAAAAAGAATCTGGCTCAAACCCACTGTAATCATGGGTCTGAGGGGGTCAAAAAGCAAAACTTTCAATCCATTATAGATGAGATATGACAATTGCAAAGAAAATGCAAACCTTTGCTTTATAATGTACTTCATACACTTCTTTGCTAAGGTAAATATTTTTTGTTTTGACCTACTCCTAAGGAACCTCAAGCATCAGCACCCTGTTTTGCTAAATTAGTAACTCTGAAGAGCAGCTATGAATGCCATCACTACACTAATTTAATACACTTAAGCATTACAACCCACTACGGATTTGACATCATAGTAAAATAAAAAAGTACTTCCAGAACATCTTAGATGCTATACATATTGCTAAAGGATGTTTCAGATTTAAAGCACAGTCTAATCAGGGAAATCAGGTGGCAGATATATGGGCAGGACTGAAGAACTTAGGATTTGCAATTTCCACCTCACATCCCTGCAAATAAATTGACTAGAAAAATATTACCAATTAGTGTTTAGAAATTTGGGGTTTATTTTTTCCTATAAAATGACAAAAATTAATAACATGTATTTCTTTCACAGGGTCCTTGTAAGTAATTACAGACCACAGAAACTCAGATGCTTTGGATGCTCAATTCTCTTACTGACATAGCAGGACACAGAAAACGCTTGTTAAGCTGTGGGCTGCTATGGTTCCTGCACATTTTCAGCACCCATACTTTTGAGGAGTGAGATCCTCTATTATAAATTTCATCTACATTTCTTGTTCAAATTTATATCATTCTGGGTTTTCAACCAGTGGATCCCAGTAACCATTTAATTCAAATCCTACTGTGCAACAGCCCTATTACTATGGCTTCATATTCTTCCTAATCCTGTGTTTTGCAATACATAATGTGAGGTTTCTTCCAACTGTCCTGTAAAAAGGATTATTTCACCTCTGAAACTATGAAAAGCTTTGGAATAACAGAAAAGTATATTTAGTGTGCATTTAAATAAAATAGTAATATCACTATACAAATGTCACTAAACTGAACTGATGCATAGGCAGTCTTGATTCAGGTAAGTGACACATTAGCATGAACAATCATAAAAAATGCATAAGGAGTAAGAAGCCTTCTTAATGAAAAAACATAGAAATGTTTCCATATGTTTTATAAAGTATTCTTTACCCTTTAAATGAGCACATTCAGATTTAGTCGCTGGCTTTGTTTCAGAGAAACCCCATCTGTACACTACATCGCTTACAGGCACATCTCAGTCATGCAATAGCTATGTCACAGCTCATATATCAAATAAAAATCACATTCAAGGCCACACAACCTTATATACTCAAAGTCTTCCATTCTATTTTAAGTAATCCTAAGAGAGCTCTTATTGCACCTCACTGCTGATGTCACATGACTTTTGTTGGGAAACAGAGTCCAACAACTGAAATATCAAAAAGTTCTTAACACAGATGAGAATGATATAAAGGAGAACTCTATTGTACTTATGTATTCTGGAAGCCTTTTTTTTTTCCACCAAAGAAACAGGTGTGGAACTAAAAGCATAAGAATAGTAGCACTGCACAAGATTATGTTGTACTGTGAAAAGCAGGATAAAACACGTGCAACTCACAGTAGGCTTAAGGAATTCATCTGACAGAGATTCCAAGCCTAATAAAGCTAATTGTCCACATCAAGAACAGAAAGCAAAGAAGTTATCTAACCTTCCTGACATCAAAGGTTTAATTGCCAGAAAATCGCATTTCAAACCCAAAAGCAAGGACAACTGAATAGTCAAAAGGCTTCTATCCACATTACATGGCAGTCCATAAACCATTAACTTTTGTAAGCAAGGAAACAGTACAAACAGTTATGTTAGAAATAATGAAATCATACAAACCCAACCCATCTCCTCCACAGAACACCTTGAGCCAGTAGAATGCTGCTGAAACATTTCTGTATTTACTTTTTTTCCCCCTTATTATAAGGAAGATTCCCTTGCCAAAGAGAAACTGTGAAAAACAAAAAATATCCGAGGTAGTCAGCTAAGTATAAATGTCTCAAAATAAAAACCAATTATCTCCAATTAAAAAGTGAGATTCATTCTTGCCAATGTCTAAAAATCACATTATCTCTGAATTACAGGTATTATACATAAAGATGATTATTCAATAGCTGCAGCTTGATAAATTCCTGAGAAGGTAATCTTTTCACTAGCAAATGAAATAGGTGAGTCACTATAAAACAGAATGTTTGCTGCTTTGGTTTTTTTTTTCATTTTAAAGATTACACTGATGAACACTGTGACAATCATAAGGAAATTACATTACCCTTATTTAACTTCAAATAATCTGTTTCATGGCGTTTAGTCTACCAGCATTTAATATCTTGCACTTATAACAGTTAGTAAAAAAATAAAATAGCAAAATATACAACTTCAGCTAGGACGAAAAAGCTAAACAGGGTCAACTGTACCAAACAGACACAGCCTGAACAAGATGAGTGTTCAGAAATCAGTTGGCCTCAGTTAGAAAACTGGGGGAACCAACATTTCAAACAGAAAATTTGTGAACCCTCAAGTAACACAAAATGAAATACAAAAAGAAGGAAACCTTGTGATATCCAGCCTTGATTCTTTTAAAATGCAGGCCACAGGATTTTCCTCTTGAACTTAAACACCAGAACAAAGCTATCAAAAAACCCCTGGAATCTCACAAAGTTACTGCAGTCATGAACTACTGTCAGATTAAAAAGCATCTTTTTAACTGGATTTTGTTTTGGATAATGGAACATTTTGTACCTCAATTTGCTAGACAGAAAATTACATTTTGAATACATGATGCAGTTTACTGAAATACGAATAGATTTGCCTCTTACAAAGAAATTTTATCAGGTTTGTATGCAATTTCTGTTATGAGTCTCATCTCCCACTCTAAAGTCCACATAAGGCTTAAGATGATCAGTGGCCTTTCAAAATAATGACTTGAGCAGCTTTTGGAAGTCAAGTTGTCAAGTTATTCTTTGAGACTTCTGAGAGGACAAGACAGCATAGAGCATTAATCTGAAGTAGGACCACCACAGAGCTGTTTTTCAACTTCATGTTCTTTTTGTTAATATTCTTAAAATTGAGGACAACTAAGACAAAAAATGGCAAAGAACAAAATATATTCCCCACTTGAACACAAAGACTTGGCCAAGAGGTTACATTTGTATTTAACATAGGCAAAAGAAAAAGTGAACTACAGAAATTATGGCTTCCAAAAAGAAGAAAGCATCTTGACACTATGGCCAGCAAGCTCCTGAGCTCCACCTAGTAAGCAGTATCCAAACAGGGAAACACCCATAGGGGTACTTTGGCTCTGAACTGTCATTTCAAGTGCAACTGCATTAAGTACCTAATTGCTAAAACAAAAAAGCTCTGTACTACCTCAAGGAAATAGAACAGGGTTCTCATGTATAGAAGAAAATTGAAGTGGCTTTTACAGAAATGAAGGGCATATCTTTTCCCTTTAGATTATGACAAGACTTAATTGACTACAACTTACTATTAACGAATATAGTTTCAAAATAGCTTTAAACCAAAGTCAGAGTTGGTTAAAAAATTGACACTGTAGTTCATAGCCATATGAACATAGACTGGCATAATAAAGCTTCAAGTTTCCCCATTCTTTACAACAGAAACTTTTAAAGTACTATAAATGCATAAGAAACAAACATTATAAGAATATGTTCAATTTTATTCAACATATGCAATTATATACAAATAGAGTAAAACTGGTCTTTCAAACTTCAAAGAAGATTAAGGAATGTGATACATACGCATAGAGAAATTTTAATTCTACTGACAGATAAATCTTATTGCATTACAGTAAACAAGAACTTCAAGGGAAAATTGAAGAAAATCTAAAAAATCTCCCTAATTAACCTACAGATACTCATGGCATTTTTAAAGCCTAAGAACAAAGCCACCTAGTACAATAAAACAGTCTCATGTTCACCCTGGAAGCATTTGTACAGTTAGATGGGTTCCAGAAAAGATTGGGCAGTATTAGAGAAACCTAAATGACAACCTTCATAACTCAGAATGTAACAGGGAGGGAAATACACAAATTCAGTTCTCTAGAAAATCATCCATTTCATTTGCATGTGTGCTTCAAGGTGTTCTGTTAAAAAGTCTGCACCTTCTGCTCCTGCAGCTCAATTTTCTCATCAAATGCTACCATAGCAAATACAGCATCTGACTGAATGTCTGATACACAAGATCAAAAAAAATATGTTTTTCAGTGAATGCTCTGTACCATATTTATTTCATCTCATAACCATGCATGTGGACTTTTTAGCACTTACTGCAATGCTGTAAAAATCACCAGCTCTTTTCTGTTGATCATTTGCCTGTCCGGTTTTTAAGTTAGAACAGCTTTCTACTGACAGTGTTAGAAAGCAACTCGCCTAAAGGCTTACATTCAAACTCAGCAAATCATTCCACTGAAGGCAGCAAAGGAAGTGGGAGGGCATGAGATGCGAAGACTGAGACCATGACAATAGCCCAGTCCAGCAGTATTTCCCTTTTTTGCATTTAGGAAATATTCTCTACCTGTAAAGAGAGTTTTTCAAGACTTTGTGCAAATTTACAGAAGGCAAATTTTATGAATTAAAGAAGTAGTTGTTCTTATTGCTGGATACGGTAGAGGTAGTACCTTGGTGATAAGCTCAAAATCTGCTGGCAAGCTGTGTTTCATTGAGAACACATGGGATACTGCAACATACGAATAGACAGCGGCATAAAAGCGATCCCACTGGGAAAGTAGCCTGGACACGAAGTACACATCAAAGCAAGTTTTATAAAAAGCTCTCTTGAAAGACAGAAGATCAAGTGCTTAGCACTTCGGTGATCACAACCACCTCATCTAAGCCCAGAGCAGAGAATACAGAGTTAACTGCTGAAAGCAGGAGCTAGGAGAGCTCCAGCAAGATGCAATCACACCATACAAGCTTTCAACAGAACTGCAAATGCTGTTACGTCAGTGCCTCAAAGCTTTGCTTTAAAGCCTATGCTCAGTCTAAAATGAGCAGACACGAATACCTATGGACTCCTAATGTCTCTGAAGTTATCTGGTTTGTTGGCACAAACAGTGCATTTTTAGATACAATTTCATAAGACTGTGCCCAGATTAGTGCAGTTCACCCCTCTGAACTGTACGTTATCTTTGTTATAGCACTATTCCACAGGATTTGAAAAGCTCTTGAATACACACAGAAACCATGTACTTTAAAAGTCAAGAGGGACTACAAAAGAAACTGCAAAAAGATTAAGTGTATTACATATCTAACAGGTGTTTTACATTGTATATACTACAATTCTAAACCTGTCAGTCAGACATTTACTGACAAAAGCATACCAAACAGTCATAACTACTTACAACAGCAATATGCAAAGTCAAGCACTTAAAAAAACTGCATTTGAATCCTGGGAAGCATAAAAGACAGTATGACTAGATTAAAAAATAAATACACAAATAAAATAAATCATCCTCCCTGTTCCAAATTCCTTTGCTTCTAACAGACCACAGGAAAAACAACATTTTGCTTTGGTACATTTTGGATGGAAGGGAAGTGCCCTTATGGCAGGCAGGGCTGTCACTCTTCTCCATTCTACTGGGTAAAAATGGACTCACCTCTGATCACAAATCACAACAGACTCTTGTGATATCTAAAGTCCTGACAAAACCCCTATTTTATTCTTAACTCTAATCATCCTTTAGAAGTGCAGAAGTTTGAAAACTTCCCTTTAATCAAGCAAACAATTAAATCAAGTTCTTATTTAACTCATTTTCCTGAGCTCACTGTAGATGGATGACTGATTCGTTCTTCACAAATCCAAGGGTACATAAAAACAGATTAATTCTGCATCTCAACATTTAATTGAGGTCTGAGTTTGAGATGACACAATTGTTAAAGGAGAGGAACGGAATTTAGTGTAGTCCTTCAAAAGGCAAAATATCAAATAACACAAAGTCAGAAAGCTGAATGGACCCATCTATCAAACAACAGGCACAACCACATTTGGAGAATGTATTTTTGCTATCCAAACTGAAATGAAAAGACACCAGATAACTTCTGAGTACAATTCACTGAGTTCAGATTAAATAGGCTGATACTGAGATGGCAAAGAATGGATTTTTCCTAAAACGCTTTCTTGAAAAGACAGCAAAAAGGTAAGGAAAACATTCTGGGAGATAGATGAAAATGGAAATCTCATGGACTCCTAGACTTACTAAAGTAGTTAGGAAAGCTCTCAGTCAGTTTGAAAACTCTTCTTGGTTTTCTTGGCTTGTAGTAAAGCAAGTGATTAATTTATTAGTAATTTTAATCGTTATTAATCTGAAAACTTTCTCCAGTAATTCCAATTACTACAATACCTGGTATTTGGCTACATCACAAATCTGAGTTTCCATATAGGAGAATGAAAAATGATAAAAAATGAAAGAATAAAGCAGTTACAAAACAGAAGTGCTGCATCCACCCGTGGTATGTCACACAAGCCAGGTAAAACCCAAGCAATCATAAGAAGGGTACTCCAAGTGCCATCAGAGGTGTAAGGGTAGCTGGCTTCTATAATGTTGTAATTCTCACTCTAAATAATCCAGCATTCACTTTGCTCAGAAAATAGAAACAGACTACAATATAATTCCACTATGGTGACAATTAATTTCAAGAAATAAATGTAGCTTCTCAACAAAATCACACCGCTTAGTGCAATTAAGCTTTTCTTCCTCCAACAGCAGGTTGAAGAAAAAAAAAGTCAGTATCCTCAAAATGGAAAAACTGAATAATTACTGGGATAGTTCAAAACACCTTTTGCATCAGTCAAGATTTAAAACATTTCTATAACACTTCCCCAGACTTTCATTTCTTCTTAATTTCTGCACTTTCTAGTCACTCCCCTGCCCTGCAATAACTGATTGGGGGAGGGGAAAATCGTTACCATAAACCCTAGTTCAGAGAAAGCATCTTTAATAAGAAAAACATTTGAAACTACCATGCAAGAGACAATTCAACATGTCCATACCTAACTGATCGGGACCCTTGTTGTGTCTGAAAGAAGCAAAAGGAGCAAAGCAAAAGGAGAAAGGATAAAGATGGGAACCAAGAAGTCCAATAAAGAAAAGCATTGACTATCACAGGATTAGACAGAAAAACAGTAAAAGGAGGAAAAGAGCATGAACAAAATGCAATAACAAAGCCACAGCATAAAACCAAGAGAAATCAGCATAAAACGGTGTACTATCTGGATTTATTTAGCATGCTACATTCTAAACAAAACAAAAAAAAAAAGGCAAAACACATTTGGTTTGAACTTGATATAGTCATAAAAGAAAGAAACTAAGCTCAGACTAGGGACTGTGCTTCCTTAGATTACCTCCAACTAAAACAAAGGTGTTTCTGGAAATAGCTCACTTTGCTTGAATCTCCAGCAGGCCTGGTTGTAGAGTATGTTTTGGAGAACGCTAAGCAGATACAAGAGCTCTTATTTTGTCTAAGACAAAGATCCCAAAATCCAGGAGCCATGGTTATGCATAGACCTCTGACACCTCCTTAGAAACCAAGATTTTAATTACTGTTTCACATAGTGTGATACATACCTTTATGATACTACACAGTAAGGAATACTTGCCTACAGTAGTACAACGCTTCAAAGCAAGATCAAAGCAGCTACATCTGCTTGTGCCATTTCTGATTTTCCTATCATGCTTCACACAAACATAAGGGACATTCACTGGATACCATTAAATAACACCATAATACACTCTCTTCTACATTAGTTCCTTAATAATCACCTTCCAACAGAAGAATAAAAAAATGTAAAATGTTAATTTAAGAGTTTCCTTGTTTATTATGCTTTCCTGAAATTTTCATGTTTCACTGACTTTGTCTGCCTTATCATTACTAGCTTTTCATGTTACTGTGTATTTCTACCTTTGGTAGAATTTTTCTCCAAAAAAAACACCTTCCTTTAGAGATATAACACTAACTGAAAAACGAATGGGCAAAGAGCTGCTGTAATTGTAGCTCAGTATTTTCCAGGAAAAATCCACTTTCTGTCCTTACCATTACCTTATTACATGTACCTTGTATTAATTATAATCTATGAGGACTAGACATGTAGTAAAAACATTATTCTTGACTGCAAGAAACACAATAATTATTCCTCATGCAGTCTGCATTTTTAACAGCTTAACAGCACTCCTACATGATATATTCCTGGAGAAAAATATATTTTCTTGAATATCCATGCAATTAAAATACGGTATTTGGATCTATAATCGCTAGGTTTAAAATAATCACAAGATATGTAGCTTTTTAAAAGCCTGATTTAACATAAAAAGAAATCATGTGGGACATCAGACTAAAAATTGCTCTTGCAGTACATAATGCTCTGCTATCTCTGTGGCAAGAATACCATTGGTGTTGATCATCTTACCTTGCCACAAGAATCAAAATGCTCTCACAAATGGAAAGTAGTTTTCCATACCATTCACTATAGAGTTCATTACACAAAAGTAACTTTACAGAATACCAGTAATTTTTAACTCTTAGTATTGTAGACACTATCAAGTTTTAAGCAGCAGTCTACTTGGAATCTGTCCCATGACTTCAACTTCGTAAAACTTTTATTTTATCAAGACGACACATATTACATAAACTTACTACTCAAGGTCAGCCTTCAACATTATATATTTGCAAACAGAAAACATGCTTCTACCATGTTTAAGAGTTACTTATTCTTAAACTTGTCTACTGTTGATTATGCCTTGGGGGTTGTTTTGCCCTAAGGATTACTACTTCAACAAACACATTTTTACTCACAGGAATATTTCAATTTTATCTTTACTATTTTCTCATTTCATTCACATTCCTTAATAATCTACTCCATTAAAAATTTCCTTGCTGATATTTCTTGCCTCATCAAGATCAAAACCTCTATTTAGTAGTTTGTCACTTTCCAAACTGTGAAAAGTCTCATTCTGAATAAAAAGGAGAAAGATATGCTATAAAGCATTCCAAAGTCTTTTAAAGTGATTCAATTTGTTTCAACAAATAAAAAGAAATAAGTAAATATAATAAAAAATGTCCAATGAAACCATAAACAGAAAACATTATACCATAATGGACATAAATTATAGATCATTTCTTTGTGCAGTAGCAACGGTATGCATTTTCATTTCCTCTCAGAATATCTCACTACGTAAACTGACCTAACATCCTACAAAATAGGATTCTTTAATCTGGAGGGGGAAAGGAGAGATACTGACTTCTAGAATTTCCAAAAGAGTCAGACCAGCACAGAGTGATGGTCTGAACTGGAATTAATTCATGTCATACATCAGTATACTTAATAATCGGAAAATAGTGATTTTGTTTGTGCTGATACACTGACACTCAAGTTAAATCTAGTTGGCAAGAGAATTAGAACAGGAAAAGAATTTCAGTCACCATCGCTGAGTTTGAACACTAGTTAGGATTTCTAAGTTATAGTTCTTTTTGAATGCTTAGTAAGATCAAAACCAGCAGTAACACACTTGATATATTTGCAGCCTTCTCATATGTAGAAGAAGGTTGTGATGAAGGCTCTAAACAGAGGTGCACAGTAGTAGGATGAAAGACAATGGTCATATATTGAAATAAGAAAGCTTTTCCTCCACTCCAGCCAGAACCTTTCTCACCATGCAAACAGTCAAGCAGTGGCATGGGTTACAGAGACATAAGGTGTTCTTACTCTTGGAGATTTTCAAGGCCTGACTGGGTAAAGCCCTAAAGAACTTGGTCTGATCCCATAATTGACTCTGATTTTAGCAGAAGACTGAACTGCAGAGACACCCTGTGGTCCCTTCCGACTTGAATTTTCTGACAACCCTATTATTTTTTTGCCAGGTACAATGAAACAGCTTCTTTCTGCTCTTCCAAAGAGCAGTGTTCAGGAAATGGCAGTGACTACCATCAATGCTTCTGCTACAGAACCTTTACATGAACCTTTTTCTTAAAAAATGCAGATGTCAAGAAAATGCTATTGCTATACGCTCATTCATGATTTATTCTTGTATCAGCAACCACTGATGGTTTCCAGGTTCACTCTAAATTTGACAAAAAGTTCTCTTGGTCCTCCCACAAAAAAAAAATAATCTTTCCTTCTGTTTTCTCTGAAGTTTTCTTTTATGTGTGCTCTGAGTGCTTCTCAGAAAATTTGCAGTTCCTATTATGCAGCAGATTTGTGACTTCTGTTCTTCCCAGCCTTCCTGTCATAACACTGAATTTCAGTAGCTTAGGCTCAACATGCTCTATTACTCTTAGAAAAGAAGCCACTATCTCAACCTCCCTGTAGAGTTTTTCACTTGATGCAGTACCTGGCAGCTAGAACAAGACAAAAACGCAGCTTACCTCCCTGCTATCCAAGCATACCTTTAATAGAACAAGAAACAACATCAAACTAACAGCTGAATAAACAAAACAGGTGCTCTTAGTCACAGCCTCCATTGCTATTTGTGCAAATAAACTACAGACTCTGGAGTAAGGGCACTATTTATAGCTCTAAGCTTAGGTGTCTTGGTTTTTGGTAGCCCACCAACATACTCAAGAGTTTTCTGTTAATTTCAACATACACACAGAACTGAGCTCTCCTGTAATTCTGAAACAATTCAACTTAAGAAACATATACTTTTATGTATAGCTATGGATTTCAGGCATGCATGTATTCCTTTCACAACCACTGATTTTTTAATCTTTTCTTTTTCTCCTTCACTGTGCTGTTGACAGCATGTATACATTCACTTTCACCACTACAGACATTTAAAAAGTCTCAAGTGGATTTTCAAGTACATTAGATTCTTTAGCAGAACATTACACATCAAGGCTAAGCTCATATCAATGCCTTAAGTATGCCTACCACCATTCTTTCATCAGAATACTGTATGTTTCAATTTCAAAGCTTATTAGTTTATATTAATTAGACCAGAAAAAATAAAAATGCAATCATAATTACTGGTTTCAATGCATACTTTGCATGACAGTTCCTGATTGCAGGCCACAAAAGAACCATTGCTTCTGGCAGGGGATTTATTGAGATACTCAACAAGACAAATCTCACTGATTACATGCTGAAAGGATAAAGTGTCCCACCTATCTCCTTTCAGTGAAAGTCAGTTCATGACTTAAGAACATCACTGAAAATGTTTACTATAAGAGGAAATAAAACATTATATACAACTATATTAAGCTTAAACAATTAAGCTAAAGAAGAAATGGTGCTTAGGTTGCTTATCCATCCTGTTTTCCCATGAAATTAGAATTGATAATCTAGCAGACTTTCACAGATGTGAACAACATACAAAAATAATACCACTTATATACTGCATTCTGGGGCCACATGAAGGATGAGGACACAAGTGGGTAATCAACCACACAAGACAACAAATTGTTTACCCTGTGCAAGTTTCATACAGCTATGTCCTGCCACTCCCAAGCAATTGAGAGAATACACTCTTACACTTCGATTTTAGACAGAAATTTCAATGCATACTGCTCAAAATCAATGTCAAAATTGGCCACGTTATAGGGAACAGAGATGAAATGCCAGTATGTGGCAAGGAAGTGATTAGAGCTGAACAATCTGCATTACTGCTCAACTTTGCAATGTTGGGCTTTTGCTGGCTCTTGTGTTTTGGAGTTTGGTGACAAGGGAGTAGGCAAGAGGAAGAAAGTAGTTTTAAAAACAGGGGTATTAGAAAGGCAAGTCGCTTATTTTAGTCTTTTTCCTAAGTGGTTAAAAGAACTATGCAGCAGCTCCACAACCCTTTTTTATATGTACACCTGGGAAGAATACTGAATCCTGTTACTTTCCTCAGTGCTACCCTGATGTGGTTTAGACCAGATGTTTAAATGTTACAGTATGTACATTTTCTTCTCTTCTTCCAAGGCAAAAGCAAAATAAGAGGAATATTTGACTTCACTCCACAAGAGACCTATTTAATAGTTTGGCGGTTATGTAAGTAAAGGTAGCTTGGCTAAGTCAATGTTGACGACATACAGAACGACATGATCCTAATGAGTTGGAAAATATTGGCTCTCATGAGATTCAACCAGATGCTACTGCGCTGAGAAAGCTACTGTATTATTGAATTTCATTTTTATGAGGTAAAATTTATTATTCAACCATTAAGGTATCCCACATGAAATCTTGCATAAAATAGTTTTACAGTTACTTTCTGGAAAATAGATTTTATTTTAACTTTAAGACATCATTTACATGAGGGATTCAATGCCTATTTGATCACTTTCAATAGAGAAATGTAAGGTCTGCAAGCAATTTTCCCCAAAATACCAGATTAATGGAACCGAACTGTCAACAAAATAATGAACTACCTGAATAGGACAAGGAAAAAGTGGTAGCAAGTTCCAGTTTTCCAGAGTAAACTAAAGCCATGTGTGACTGTGTATGTATTTTCTTGGCAGGCTGAAATGGTTAGAAACTGAGTGCTTCAGGTACTTACTAACAAATAATGGAAAAAATACACAGTAAAATTACTCTATAGGATTAATCACGCTCAACCTTTGAGAGATCTTAACTGCTGCCCTTTTCATTTTGGTGTTTCGTACAGTTTTGTCAAAAAAAATGTATAATCATAATGGTAATAATATTAATGTCTTTACATGCAAAAATGTCGAGACCATGATGTACTTCAAATTCATATTTGTTTCCACTTTTGGAGTGACTGAAATGCAAAATTGAGATGTTTCACAAGCATAAGAACTAACATTACTTAACTGACATGTAACATGGTGTTGTGCTTGTATATCAAAAGGATTACAAAATTAAACCAAAACATAAATTTCCAAAGAGCTACATGTGGACTGAAGGCTGCTTTTGTGCTATTTTTTTAGATGTAATGCATTAAAAAAAGTTAGTAATGCTTTTTCCTTGACCCATGAAAACGAGCAAAAAGCTGTTTGCAGCTGTTTTACTTTTCAGTTTGTGTTGCATTTTGTCATTTGTATTCCTATCTATTTTAAGTTTTCTATTCTTTTTGTTCTTGCACAACTATTTCAGGCAGTACGCATCAATCTTGTACCTGACTGATAAAGCCTATTCATTCAAGAAATAAATTTCATTGTTTTTATTATCTCTTTTTTTTATCTTGACTTCTCAGAACCCTAAAAACACTAGCCCACATTTGAAAAGAACTTTTTCCTAGTAGGCATTTAAACATATGGATTACAGAAGGTGCCATTGTAATGAAGGGAGTTAAATGCTTTCAAAAATTCCATTAAATTCCATATCATTTATAATTAAAAACCTGCTCTTAGCAGAATAGTCTCGAGCTAAGACAGACATAATATTTAAATATGTTTATTAAAAAATTCTAGTGCAAAATTCATACATCTTTCTTGATGTAGTCATTTTGTCTGTCCTCAAGTTCTGAGCTCAATCAGTCACAGTAGTGTATGCATCTTTTACTGAAAATTTTAAGAGAACAGACCTTACTAATATGTATGACAAATACAAATTTTAGGTAATACAGGCACTTCATTTTTAAAATCTGTCAGAAACCAAACACACACACTTCCTTTTGAGATTTCAAATTCCTTTTTTTTTTTTTCAGATAGCTTGCCTTTGGACAAATTAATTAAAAGGCAAACTGTCAGATGATCTAATGAAGACAGCAATCTAATAACAAACTAGGCAATATTTGAGCAAAATTCTCCTAGTAGGAAAAGGAAGAGCAAGTGGAGGAAAGTAGATGGGGGACAGAAGAGTGTTAACCTTCAAGCAATCATCCCTTTGTGGTATTCCATGAATCTATTGCCAAGAGGCATTTGTAGAGGATAAAGCTTGGAGAGGTTGTTCTGAATCCCTAGACCAACTGCAGTCTCAATTACTTTTGAAAGAAGTTTTGGAGCAGGAAAACATTTCTGCTCCAGGTGAAAATTTAGGACAGAACCCCAGATACTAGCTATAAATTCTGTTCATATGTTTGTGGAAATACACAGTGCAGAGCTCCCTTTTTGAACTAGATCCACAGAAGGTCTTTCAGCTGTTACTTAGCAAACAGGTTCCCAAAGGGGTCTTTGTACCTTGTGAGCCTCTCCACAGTATGTCAAAGGGCCAATAGTCATGTGTTCTTCTCTGAGGTTTCCCCATTCCTGCAACTCATGTATCTGTACTTGTCTTCCCATTAAATTTTGGCTTTCTTAACTTTTACTGCTTTTCTACTTTAACTCTTTCTACATGCTTCTCCTTGTTTTATCTTCTTCTTCTGTTGTTATTAGGTTTTTTTTCCTGTTTTTCTTCCTTTCCATTTTTTATTTATTTTTTCCCCTAATTTATCTGTTCCTCTCCTAAAGAGCATATGAGCCCATATTATAAAATTCAGTGATAGTTTTAAAACTGGAAGAGATGGCTGTGTTGGAAAAAGCATACAACTATGCTTTTAGCACAATTCCTGCTAAAAAAGATCTTTGCTGAGAGGTTACAAGGGGCTGTGGTATCACTTTTGAGATCATGTAATACTGAATTGGTATGTTAAGGAAGCCCAATACTCACAACAGCACCTGGCACAAAGGCCCAACAAACACAAAGAGCTCAGCAACAACTGTTTCAGTCCAATAATGCTCCTCAATCACACAAAATTGCCACAAAAGTGGCAATACAGACAGAGGCAGTTGAGAAAGATGTAGGCTATGTAAACAAATAGCAAACACATTTGAGACTAGACATGTGTGAGGAGCTACTTAGAAAAGAAAAATTTCCAGTCTCAGTGTATTTCAAAATTGACAGAACAGACTTGGGTGGGTAGCTAATAACTAGACCATTTCTGTACAAGGACACATTTCCTTCACAGATGACAAAACAAGCATGATGTTGTATTGGGTATCAAGAATGTGTAAAATCCTATGATCCCGCCCGTAGCAAGCAGATTTGCTGGAAACCTCAGGATAACAGCAGACCATTAAAAATAGAAGACAAAATACATAAGCTCTTTTTTTTTTTTTTTGATCAGAATAATGTCATTTACAGAGAGGGCTTTTAAATTGATTTTTCACAGGGGATAAAGATCTACATAGAGACATAGCTGTTTGTCCTGCTATATTTCTAATTAGTTAGGAAGACGGCTTATACAAGTTTGAAAATGTAAACATAGAAGATAATTTCGGCAACTGTATTAGTGAAACACAGTTTAGGATTCTTTGCTACAGCAGAATGTAATTAATTAATTTCAAGAAAAAGATTCCCTGAAAAACAGGATAAAGTGAAGGTCAGGAAATCTTTAAGCATATTTTTAACTTTTCATGCAAGAACACTAGAATTTAATATAAACATAATCAGAAAAGGAAGAAAAGCAAAGAGCTATAAAAAAAGTGTTTATACTTCCATTACTTGTATTAATCCACAACACCATGAGGATGGAAAGCTATTTCCTTGAAGCATCACTTATGTGCATAGCCAAAAACAAGTTAAGCTCAGGTGGGAAACACAACACTGTTGAAAAAAAGTCTTTTTTTTCTTGAGAGTTTAGATTATAAAATAAAAGCTCATCTGTTCACCCACAAAGACTCTCAGAGACACAAAGGCAGGAGGGGGAGCCCAAACACCTTGCCAGGCTACTGCCAGGCCCAGCACATGAGCTATTCAGTCTAAGTCCACTCTGTACAAGACCAAAGGGGCACTGGGGCACACAACGGCAGCCAGGAACCCAAAACAAGGACTCCCAAGCAACATTTATCAGCTGTTGTTACATGTTGGAGAAACTCAGCTGAATGTAAGCAAAAGAGTATCACTCTTTAACAGATGTGCCTTTTTACTGACAAGTTCCTTATCAACTGCATTATCCTCACAGTTCATTTTAAAAAAAAGGAAAAAAAAAAAAAAAAAGAAAAAAAAAAAAGAAAAATGAAAAAAGAAAAGCTTAAATTTCAACTTCCCTGTGCAAATACAGTCAGATATTTTTTTAGAGGCTTACACACATACATGTTACTGCAAAAGTATGTGGAAGCTGACCCTAATTACAAGGATGACTTTCAACAAGGCATGATATTAAATTTTATACAACAGTATTCCAAGAAAAAGTAGTAGGCTTACAGAATCAACCAAGCCAAAAATTAGGACAAAGGATTGACAGCACTCATTTCATAGCCTTGAATGCAAAGCTGCCTTCAATCTACTTCATACCAAGTACAACTACAGAAGTATAAAATGTACCAGGTGAAGCATTAAGCCATGAACAAGAGATCAAAACAAGTGTATTATATTGCTCATTTATTTTATTTGAAGTACTTAAAATGTGTGCTCCACATTTCTATTCTGCAAAGATACTGTTAGCAGAGTCATATCACAGTTCATTGAACTGACCAGCTGAAAGAAGGTAAATAATAGAACAGGTTAGTTTGAAACTGCAAACCTTAGGAGCATCTGAAGTGATAAAACAACTGTATTTTCTCTGTGGTGTGGATTGTAAACCTGCTACCTTCACAAGTACCAGGACTAGAAAATAAAATGTCACCATCTCATCCTTAGGTGACCCACAGAGAATGAAGGAATAAAGACAAAAGTGACTTTTATGAAAGAAGGAAAACCTAAGCACTTTAAACAGTTATTCCAAGGCTTACACAAAAACACAACAGAACTTCTGCAACATTAGACCAACACAGATTTAACTTCAATAAAGAGGAGGAGTGAAAAAGAGGAATAGGACTGAGAAAAGCAGGGCTGAAAGACCTTCCAGTAGTTTAATCCACTACTCTGCTTCAAGTCATGATTTTCTACACCTGAATCATTCTCATAACACATTCTCCAACACTGGAAATGATGGAGATTCCAAAATATCTGTTATTCTTGATATGGATTTATTCACAACAAATAAACAGTAACAGCTCTAAATTATTCTAGCCTGCACAGAAATCTAAAAAAAAAATTATCATTTTATGAATGACCTTTATGCAGTTGAAAACTCTGGTTTCCTCTGTAAACTGGTCAAAATCCTTAATTTATTCTCAAAATCGATGGGTGTTTTGCAAAAGGATGACAGATAACAAGTTTCATTATTTAGGTAATCATCACCAACACTTGCATATCTTCAGCAGTTTCAAAACAGTTGGGTAACATTTATTTATGAAATGATGAGAAACATCTGCAGTCCTTCTAAAGAATCCAATGTATGCCATTGATTAATAAAGCCCTTAATAATCCAGTTTCACCTCTGAATGATCCTAAGTAATAACATTGTACCATATAAGGTAGCAAGAGTGGATGTTTCAGATGAGGGAAGCATGGAAAAATTATCCTATATGGGAAAATTAAATGCGTCCAGAAATTGGTGCCAAGGAGTGAAGCTGGGTGGCTTAGCTTATATCCTGGATTTTAAATATAAGCTATAAATACCCATATACACACACAAAAACATTCTGTCTGTTAGCTACTACAAGCAAAAACCTGGATTTAAAGGATACAGTTGTATGCACACTGACTAGCAGTGCTCTGTGCCACAATAAATACTTAACCAAAAGTGTCACATATTTACCTGAAGTTTGGAAAACCTCATTCAGTAAAGCTTCATTGACCACCACAGAACTGACATTTCCAGCAGGATGACACCAGCTCTGATAAATAGTTTGAAGCAGAAGGGTTTGAGCTCTAGTTGCTTGAACTGTCAAATTAGGAAGCTCAAAAATGCACTCTGTTAGTGGGACATGTGCTCTCTTGGTCCTGTTTAAAATAAGAAAAAAAAAGGAAAATCATCACTTTGGTGCATAAAAATGACAATTTTTAAACTTAGTCACAGAATATCAGAGTATGAGCAGCTGGTTTGTAAGGTTGGAAGCGTGTGCCTCTTAGATTTCTTCTTGTAAGAGCTAATTCTACTTGCACTGAAATGAAACCTAAATAGGACTTGTTAAATGATTTAACTTTATATCTCCCTCCAGAACATGACAGAAAAAAATCATATATTTTTACCTAATTATCTCTTGGTTTTAAAATACTTAATAAAAGCAATTCCATGTGCTCCCACCAAAGTAAGAGCTACTCAAACTTGTGCAGATACTAAAAACACAGAAAACATCTGTTCAAAAACTGAATGCTCCAAATTATGTTATTTTAAAAGCCTACAGTGAATCACTAAACATATGACCAGTGACCCAAAAACATACAGACAATATTCATACACGAAAATACAAACAAGCCCACATTCCATATTTTGCTGACACATCTCATAAAGTAATTCTACTATTTTTCAATGCCTTTTATATTTTAACTGGGGAATAAATACCCAAGGGGACAGGCATTTGGTAGGGCAAAGTAAAGGACATTTTGTTTGGGAAATAACTTCTGTGACAATATAATCCACCATCAACAAGAATGGTTTATAAAAACTATAGTAAGGTCAGTAACTTACTTTTTCTTCCTCATATATACACTATTACCTGAAATAAAGCAACAGACTGATTTGCTACATTCAACAAAAACTATAAAGGTTCTTTAGCCTCTCTCTCCTTTAGTTAGGAGCCTTTTCCTGTAGCATGTTTTCAACACTATAATTCTTGCCCTAATCGCCTCCCACTTCATCACTGAAATGTACTTTTTCTGTTATTTAGCACAATTTTCTCTAATGTCCCACATAGCAGGAGGGTTGGAACTACATGATCTTTAAGGCTGCACCAAACCCTAACCAACTTATGATTCTATGATTCCATGAAATATATTCACTCATACACATATTAGCCCATTCTCATTTTGGAGAACCTCCTCTACTAGAAAATTTCAGTGACATGCTTAAAGCCCCCTAAAACTAAATAGTAGGTTAATGTTCCATTGGGAATCAGAACGTCAAACAAGGCAAAGCTGCTGAAGCTTTGCACAGAATCCACTGGCCCAAGAAAAAGGTATGCTTTACCAAAATGCTCAGGGACTGAAAACATAAAGACATGCAGACACTCAATGACTCCTTAGATCACCAAAATCTAAACCTTCCCAGGAACTCTCAGAAGCAGCCATAACACACTGCATTTCTTATTCAGGACCAGAAGAAAATGCTTGCAGCTGTGACCTAACACAAGTGAGACAGTCCCGGCAGCAGAGACTCTGCAGGAGGCCCCACAAATTCAGAAGCAGGCCATTTGTGATGCTCAAACTCTAAAAGCATGAGCAGCACAAAGTGACACACAATTCTGGGAAAAAGTAGACTTCTTGAACATTCTGCAGCTGATTGGCAGAGTGGGCCTTCACCAAGACAATTGTGAAGAGAAAAATACTTCATCACTTCTCAGACCCAGGATCACTGTGCTCTAGGTGATGCAGCAGAATAATAAAAGACTCTGCTGCTAATGTTTTTGGCCCATAAGCTGCAGATGTGACTTATGAAGCATGGTTTGGAAATAAGCATTCTGAACACCTGAAGACATCTCTCAACTACTATGTTGACACAGTGTACAGCTGAAGATAATGTCATCACCTTGAATTTGGACTTGGACATACAAGCATTCCCCATAAGTGCCAAACAGAGCTCCTCCCTTAATTCCTTTTCAATACCAGGAAACAGCCAAGTGAAAACCATTTTCTCTGGAACACGAGCAATTAAGCTCAGTGTTAGATACCTATAGTATAAACAAATATTCAGACCTAAGACTGTGGTCTAGAACTTTTTAAGATGAACTGAAAGAAAACAGCACATGTAGATACAGAGATCCCATCATTCTAGATCTGAGCATTAAATGAAATGTTTCTGCAGGTCATTGTTTCTGCTCACTGCTTATAAAGGGACATTACAATACTTCTCATCTGTGGATGTCTACACCACAGATCAAAATGTCAGACAAAGCCCATCCACAACAGCCATTGCTCCTCACTGAAAATAAAAACATAAAAATAAAAGAAAAACTGATTCCTACAAAAGATGATACTCATGAAAGATTCACAGAAAATGGATGTAAATACAGATGAAGGACAAATAACAAACAACAACAGATATTGTAACTTTCTGTAATAGTAATCAGTATTCTTTAGAACAAGGTTTTCCAACCTCATAAAGCTTGGGATCAGGATTACCTGTCTCAAAAACGCTGAGAAAGGGGAGGAAGCCAGCAACAAGAATGCCTCTGAGTCTCAACTCATTTGAAGCTAATGCCACAACTGTGTTGCCAGCTTCAAACGCCATTTGCAGAAAAAACCATGGATGAAGGAAAAACATTTCAAGATTATCGGGGAGAACTCAGCCTTGTGTCTGGTAGTAGCAATTTCTTTCATACGAACACACACCATGTCCTGCAACACCCCTGCAAAAAATGCATCTACTGTTTGAATAAAGCTATCAGTCTGTGAAGTCTGAACCTACCTACAAGTACAGTTTTTGTTGCCAGAAAAATTAAAACTCATAGAGGACTTTCACAAAAGATCTTGTATTAAGCCTTGTTTGTTTGGATTTTGTTTTACTAGGAGTCATGGACACCAAACTTTGAGCTAGAACCAAGAAGTTTCCTATGACCTGTCTGGGGAACTGTGCATCTCCCAGCTGCCTCACGTGCTGACAGCCAGGTACAGATCTTTCTAGAGCACATGAGCAGACCATGTGCCAGGCTCACTGCTATAGATCCAGCACAGTAGGTCACCAAAAGGGTAAATAGTACCTGTACAAAACACTTTGACTCAGACAGCCAAAAGGAATGAAGAGCCTGGAACATATTCTGACCATTTCTACCACACCACATGCACAAGAGGACACACAAATATCCTTGTCTTGTGGATACAATTAGATAAAATGTGTCCCATGCCAGCTCCTCAGAAACACAAACAATGTTCTGTGCAAATGCACATATCAACCTGTAGCCCTCAAAGAAAAGCTCTGGGTTCCATGAAAAGCACAGGTGGAGACTACAATGACCTTTACTTTGCATGTTAGGAAAACTCTGGCAGGCATTATCTGGAAAGAAATGTAATGTATGGTGATATCAATGTTTCCTGGTATTCCTTTTCTTAAGCCACGTACTGTAATCCTTTGTTATTTATCTCATTGCAAAAGTGCACTGTAACATTTTTCCTTTCCAATATTTTTTCCTTTTCTTATCCTTTCAAAGAGGATTTTCTCTATTTTTCCTCTCTTATTTCTGAATACTGTTTAGCAGGATTAGAAACAAGTATTTCAGAACAAAGTGTCTGAATACTTCAAAATATGGGTTTCCTAATGTAAAATTGGGAAGGAACAAAGAAGGTAGGAAACATTTTTCAGCAAAATTCAGAATGAACATGCAATAATTCCATCTAAACACATTTTTATTAATAAATTAATGTATTTCAGAAGAAAACTGAAGAGCTGTGTCAATCACAGCATACAATACAGCAGTGGAAAAGATTTTGCTTTCAAAGTCTGACTATACAACTAATACATATTACAGCTACTGTACTGACCTATGCTACATTCAAAACTTAAAAGTTTCACATAAAATAGTCCCTTAGGAGTAATAACAGTGTATTAATTTTTTTTAACAATATGCAAATTCTACACTTACTGGACTTTAACAATCCCATAGGAATAAAGCCCTCTGGTTCTTTTCAGATAAGTTTGGAGGAATGGGAAGTCGAAAATAAATCCTTTTTTATAGAAAAAAATCAAGGCAGGGGAAGCATTATACCATGTGTGCAGCAAATGTTGCTTAAAGGAAATTTTAACTAGACCCGGCTAGTGATGAAAGTACAATTATAATTCAGGATTTATTTTAACAGTTTTGAAACACAAATAATGCATTTAAAAGATCTTAAAATGTAAGTTTGCCACCAACCTGCACCTGTTAATACGGAAAATACATCATTAATAAGGTATTGAGCTATATTTAACCAAGTTTTATGACTCAAGAGATATATTCAAGTAACAAGTGAAAATAAAACTACAAATAATTTTTTTCAGTAAACCAAGTCAGATTGGTGTTTCTATACTGTATCATTAGATTTGTATTAAGCAACTTCATATCAAAACTCTTCACCATATTAAAAAAGTTGTGGCACATAGTTGGAGCCTAAATCACTTCTTGGGCTGCATTTTAAAACTAAAACAACAATAGGAATAATTCTTTCTCAAGTCTTTACACTCAAGAGTTAAGACAAAGTTCTGAACATATGTTCATTTAACTGAACAGGTTAAAAAACTACCAATTCAAACACTCTTCTCTAGGGGAAAATAAATCCTAATGTAACTAGCAGGATAGGCTACTCATTAAAGCTGAACTTGGACAAGTTCCAGAATAAATTTAAGGAAATATGAACAAGCAAGTCTTGCTGTGTAGTGGCATGAAGTGAAAATGAATCTGTCCTAATTAAATGATTTTTAAATACACTTTGGTTGTACCCAGTTTGCTGACAAACTGTAACACAGACTTGCTGAAATATTTGAATAAATCTGGCATACCATTAAAGAAAATAATTTTCTTTGCTGTTTTTGAATGAAAACATGAATTAGTCCTTATTATACAGCATGCATAGGCACCAATATAACCAATCCACGTAAGTTCACAGGCCCCGTTATGAAATATTTTCAGTTTGTAGACTTTAGCAACAGCAACTCATTCTTGTAAAATCAACACCTCAGAGTCATTGAAAGAATATAGTGGTGAACAGCTGGGTCCAGAGGTTTATACAGAGTCCCCAACTGCAAAGCTGGAACCTGCAAAATGTTTGAAAAAATTTGATTTTTGTTATTACTCATATCCTGTACAGTTAAATACGATTAGTTCATTTTTTCCAAAATAAAAAAAACCAGCAACCTGCTACTAGAACCCAGCAACTGTGCCTTAGAAGAATCTGAATGTAACTTAAATGTCCAAATAATTTCAGTCAGCATTTGCACACCTTTCCTCTTAGGCAACCAGAAAGTGTATGCTGGTTTTACGTGACATGAGCAAAGGCTTCATCTACATACCTACAACAAATCTGCATTTCTACTTAATCTGATGTTTCTTATCCACTTCAAAAAATGAAAATTTTGGTCCTTTTCCTTAACATTTAAGCAGATATCTTTATTGTAAAGGAAACAATGTCTAGCTACTTAGTGATAAATATCAAACCTCTGAAAGGAACATGTGAGAAGGGAACTGGAACTATTATTGTTTGAAATGCAAAACTGAAGTCACTGCTACTCACAAAAAACCCCAAACATATCACATGTCTACATATACTAACACAATTTTCAGTCTTCAAAGAGCAACATACAATTATTCATTCTAGAGGACAAATTTAATTACTATAATAAAAGAAAACCAAAGAAATAAACTGCATTAGAACAGTTCATTTCAAAAACATCTCAGACTCATGTCTTCAAAATTACTTCTGCTCCTCTACAGACTTCACTAAGTCTGCCTGATATCTTACATCACCTCTTACCTAAGTGAATTTTCAGGAGCTGCAGCTGCCTTGGCCTCTTACTTGTAGGCAACACTGTTTATCATACAATTTATTACAAGGGAGAAAACAATGAGTTTAAAGGTTCACCAATTTTTTTTTTTTCAGTAAATCAAAACATTAATTTGGTATTTCTGAAAATTTTGATATGGGATTAGAAGTAAACATTTTAAAACTGACTTCTGTATAGGTTTTTTAACATCAGTTCTGAAATACAAATTGTCAATGATTAAAAAGCTTTTGTAAAGTGTTCAGTCATATGCAAACTTCAAAAAAATTCCCATGGATTTCCTTGAAACAATTGTGAAAACAAAACAACATAGGCAGAGCACAAACTTCAAAATGGCTTAGAAAATTAACAGAGACCATACATTCTCAAGTCTCAGTACAGTGTGTGGATTAATGGAACAATAAAATTCAGCTTTATACAGCAAAGCAAAAATGAATGCATATTAAAAGAAAAAAAATAATAAAATCAAACAAATATCTAAAAGGAAGAAACCTTGCAAAAATAATCCTTTTAGCTAAGAATTCAAGACTCTGGACATACATGTTAGAAGCTCTAAATCTGGGTTGTTTCTAAAATAATTTTATTTATTTTGTCACACCTGGACATTAAAAGTTATGACCATTAGATTAAAAATTATGATTGCTACATGCAAATAATAATACTGGTTTTTGAAGCAGCAATGAAGTAAGAAACAGTGACCTGTATTGAGACACAATGAGAAAAAAGTGTGCAGGAAAAAACAAATACCTGGAATGTGAGGGTAGGAAAGTCCTAATTTCCTCCAACTTGATTCCAGCTTCACTAAGCATCAGATGAGTCTTTCTACCCATGGATTCAACATTTAAGAAAGCAGGCAAGAAAGCAGTCTGTGATCACTTCTAGTTAGGTCATTGTCTATGTGCCTCAAAATGAAACAGATCTGAACTAAAAATCTGTTGATACTAAAAAGGGATTGGGGGTTTTCTGTCTCATTTTTGACACATGATAAACTAAGGTGGCTGCTGACATTACAATGCAGGAACATCTTAAACCTGCAGCTGCATTAGAGAAACTTATTTAGGATGTTTAGATCAAATTCAGCTTATTGGCTCATCCATGGCACAGATGCTAGGGATCTGAACTCCCATCAAATTGGAAGTGGATGTCAGTGACTAATTGCTATTTCTTTTTTTGCAAAAACTTCTTTTCTAAGCACCAGTTAATACTTGTCTGCAGAAAGAATCATTAAAGTGACATGAGCAATCTATAAAAGAATAAAATTACAAGTTGCCTGCTCTGAGGAGATAACAAGCAGACCTCAGTCTTCTTCATGTACTTAAGTTGTTTCATGTGTGTCAACCATATATATTACGCATAAAGTTACATCTTTAAATAATCTGCATCTTCAGAATCCCACAAGGTGTGGGGTGGAGATCTGAAAAAAAAGGGATAAGAAACTTTCCTCATGTAATGCCATCAATGCTAATTCAGGGGTTTTTTTAATAACTTAAACTTTAAGCATCCAGTCCTTCTTGACTTCTGCGAGGTGGTCTAACTTTTTCACTTGGATCTAGGAATCTTCCTGTTGTTGATGGTGGGTATTAGTGAGAACAAAGGAAGGGATATGATATTTAGCTGCATTATGTTGAACAAGATCCAAATATAAGGACCATGAGAAAAATCAGTATTCATTAGAGGAGCCAAAGATCAAAATGTATTACAAGCAAAAAAAAAGCCAGAAACAAGTCTGGAAAGAAGCAAGGACTTTCAATATGGAATCACTGGTTTAATGAAGGTAGTATAAAAGAAACCAATCATGGGAGAAGCAGAGAACTTTTATACCTACATTTGGATTGTGCCTTCTATCTTTCCATGAGAAAGAGTTCCTACCTAAAAAAGCAGCAATGCCAAACTAAATGCCACCATTATTATTTATCTTGTAGGTAAATGTTAGTTGGGAGTGGGGCACAAGAAGGAATCAGCTGAAACTTGCTGATGCTGTAACTACACAGCTGCAGGTGACCAAAACCACCAGAGGTGACCAGGTAAAAGTTGCTGGCAGCCATAAACCTCCAACCAGCAAAGATCTGTGTTTATTAAAGCAAAGCAAGCATTACTCTTTTTTGTAGCTTTTATAAATCCAGTATCATTGCTTTGGATACTACAGTGTATCCAATCTCAGTAGCCACAGGGGTGGCAGAGGGTTTGGGGAACTGGCTTCCCACAGTGCAGCCTGCTTTACTGTCTAGGGAAGTAACCCCATCCTCTCCCTCTCCTCCTTCCCCCTTCACACAATCCCAGAAGCAGCAGAAACAGCCATTAAATCAATCCACTAAATCTGCCACACAGAACCATTTGGTTGCCATTAGCAGGTAAAACAGGGAGCCAGAAGGGCTCAAACATGCTGGTGCTCAGTGAAGAAAACTGCACTGACAAACCCAGTTCAAAGGTCTTCTTGGGAACTAACACAGTTTCAAATTCCTTGCTAAAGATTTAAGAGCTGAACACAACTCCAACTTCAAGTAAACACTAACAACTGATCTCAGTAAGAAAATTTGTCCAAAAAGGTAGGTTGGTTATGATTTGGGTGTTTCTGTGAATTTCTTCTACTAAAAATTTTGCATGCTGTTTATTTTCTTTCATAAACAGATGAAAAGAAAGGACATACACATCGAGAGAAAGATTACCTGAAATTCTGGTTAATTTTTTATAGATAGTCAGAGAAGTAAAAGGGTGCATGTCTGCATTAGCAAAACAAAATTAGTATTTGAACAAATTATTGCCCTAAATGGAGAGGTCACAAAATACACAAGACTAAGAGAAACAAAGCTATACATCTGTATTCACAGGCAACTGCTAAATTCTGTCAGATCCAGAAAGGTAAATCACAATGGTTGGGGTTAGAAGGGAGATGATTTAAATCTAACCTTGCTACTAAATAAAAGGACTTAACTCCACTCTTTGCCTTAAAATACCTCAAAAGCCCATTCCACTACCCTTTAAGAGAGAAGTTACAGCATCAAAAAAGTTGCTGGGATAAGGGAAACATGTTTTGTTATTCCGATTACCAGAAAAGCCTTTAATATAGCAAAGGATGGATCAAGGGTGTCTTTAACAGCAAGGACATGAATGGACAAGGTGTGCTAATGGTTCACATGTATACACTCCATAACTGCAAAAAGAGTATTATAAAGTCTTGAAAATTATTATATTGTGGCCTCATTAAGTACCAACCTCAAAAGAATTTTAAAGGCTATCAAAAGCTATTTAAAGCAAAACATGAAATCTCAGTAAATGCATAATACTTTATACTTCAAAGACTACAATTATTGTTAAATCTAAATTTACCATCTTAAAGCACTGGCTCTAGCATTACTTTACACCATTCATTCCTCAAAAATAACACAAACTTCAAACCAGATTCTGTGGATACAGTTTTCCTGTGTTCAGTTTTGGTCTATTCACTGAGTCTCATCACATCTATTTAATTAATTAAAAACTTCACAAGCCCTAGTGAGTCTTCAAGATCATCAAAATTATCACATACACGTAATAAAGAAAAGATTCTGTCCGTAAAACACATCAGAAAGACATTTTCTTGTATTATAAATATATACATAGCCAAATGTAACACGTATGCAAAATCAAAGTTATACAAATACTTTCAGAGCAACAGACTAAGTCAGCGACATTATAAAAGTCTCATTTACATTTGCTCATTTAAAATACAAAAGTCAGATTCTTAATTCTGTCATTTTCCATGGGCATTTCTTCATTATCAAAGAAATAATCCCATCATGTTTACCAAATATATCCTTGCAATTTCAAAATTGCTCATTTTGAAATCAGCCATTAAACTCAAAGAAAAACTAGTTAAACATCAGTAAAGATAAAAATCTTACTGGCTCTTGTTTAAAAAATCATACATGTTATAATGGGGAAAAAAAATCTGATCAACTGAAGAATGAATCCACAATTTTTGTACTGGTATCTGAACTATCATAATCCTTTCCACTTTTTGCACTGATATCAGAAGCATCTGCAACAGGTATCAAATCTGATAAAAAGGTTACATTCTCATAGTTTGCTGTTTAAGAGCTTCATATCCCACCTGAGCCTGACTTTACTTGTTCTTTTTTGTTGTTTGTTCAAAGGGCCCTCTAACATTCTCATCCAAAATGTGCCATGCTAAAAAATCTAGTTCAGAAACTGGGAGCTGCTGTCCCTTAGAAGGTTAAAAGATAATGAAAACCAGACAATGTTTACCAAACATACAGGTCCAAATGGAGGTCCAAATGTTCACATGTATTCAATACAGTATCTGTTCCTCAGTAAGTACACCTGACAGGTTACTCTAACTTCTTTTAAAAGGCATTGCTAAAGAAAGAGCAATTAAAAATATAAAGCTATATACAACTAGGATAGAAGTGCTTCAGGAAAAATGCTGAGAATGCATACTGTTTGTGTGTAAGGAAACAAACACTTAGAACCAAAGAGATCCTGATCTAGGAGACGGACCATTCCTATAGAAAAGAAAAAGCACACCTGCATCCCAGAGGGAACAAGCATGAGAATATATAACAAACAAATGACACTGGACACAGGACAGTATGTTTCACTACCTAGAGATGAACAGATGCAGTAAAAATGCTAAGGTAGTATGGACAGCTGAACAGCCACATGAGCATTTGTATGTGGTTTATTCAAGTCAAGATACACACAGTTTGTTTTGTTTTTTTTTTTTATAAAATGCTTTCAGTCACCATTTATCATCATTATCAGCTTCAACTGAGAGCCAGATAACCATGTTTGTAAGAGCAGGTGCATGATTTAAGACTTTGCTTTCTGGTACTTCACTTCAGGTGGAAATGATGCCTACCACTTGAGAGTGAAGCTCTGTAGAGTCAAAAAAGGATATGTTACAGCTTGTCCAGCAACCACTATGCTCCATGAGCATAATGAAGATAACCATAAAAAGATAAACAAAATAAGCCTCAGGGTCACACAAGGGTTTGTAGCAATGTGTTATTTAGCAGCACAGATGCCAACTCAGAGACTGCATTTCTCCTCATAACTCAGAGACACTTAAAGAAGTGGGGAAAAAAAAGCCACCAAATTGAAGATAAAATTCTGGAGAAACAAAGGACAGACTTTGGCTAGAAAGATGCACTGGTGGCAATTCTTTGCACAAAGTCTACACGGGTAAAGCCTCATAGCAGAGAACACCACTGAAAATCCTAACCAGATCCTTTTATACAGATCGTATTACCACAAAGAGAAACAGAATTTCTAAATATATCCACTGCAAAAGGAATTCCATTTTTCTTTAGGATCTATGCTATGTAACAGCACTTCAGCTTTAAGACTGCGTTTTTGATACCTTTCACCAGTCTCTAAACAAAATGCAGCTTTAACCCTGAAAATCTTTCACATTTTGAAATACCATTTGCTTGCTTCTAGTACAAATGCCAGCAAATACTGATGGCAATAGTTACAACAATCAGGATTAGCTATTCACCATGTGCAATCACTTTCCCTGGACAGATATTAGTTAATAAGCCTAATTTATTTTCACTGAAGAGACTTGACAATTAATTAGTCTGAATAACTACACTGGAAACACTCCCAATGACTACCTTTTACAGTCAACTCTGCCGAATTTCCTCCTCATGGACAATACTGAACAATACAACTGCTTCCAATTTACATTGATTAAAAGTGCACTTTTAACAGATTTGCTGAATTCTGCCTGCCACATCTGCTGAGAAACAGTAACATTCGGTCTGGACTTGATTTAAAAAAAAAAAAGTTGAACTAGAGGTTTGCAACTGAAGTCAATTTGTTGTCACACTAATCAAGCTGCAAGTCATGCACTCAGAATGCAAAACCCCTTCTGTTCCCAGGGATTTTCTTGGTAACCAACAACAGCTCCTTCCAGAACAGTGCAGTTGAAAAGTGCCCCAAAATGTTCTCGTTGAAACTTGCAATGTTAATATCACTGCAGATCAGAAATGTTCCACTCAAGTTCTTTTAAGAATCTTCTTCCTTATACACAAGCATGACCCCCTTGAACTTGTATAACTCAAGATAAAATCATGTTTTCAAAGGAAGTCCTTCTGATAAAGCTGTTAAACCACCCTACATCACTGTTCACAATGTGCTATGCTATACTGACATACCTACTCCTCAAACACTGACACACAGTAAGCTGAACTTCTGAAAGTGTCTGTCACTGCTCACAAAGCCCTACTAAAACCAGCCTCTAATAAATGAATTTTTTAAAAAACTGATTTAGTGTTATGTTCTTTGATGTATTTTCTAGACAACAGCAGAGAAGTAGCCAATGTTGAAGCAATCCAGCACACTCCCTAGACTCAGTGTACACACCTGAGGCAGTACTACACAGCCACCTCTGCAGAACCCAAGAGAATGACTTGTGTTCTGTTTTTGCACAGCCTCTATCACTGGCATATCTCAATAGTTCCAACAGGTTTTAACCTGTTTGCAACAGGTTCCAACTGGCACAATGCTGAGGTGGCTGAAACTCTCCTGGTCCCCTACACTGAAGGCATCTGTTCAGGAATTCAACAGCAAATCTTTCCTGTTTAGAAGAATACCCCAAATTTTCATCTGGCAGTTAAATCCAATTACTGACATAACTAATAGTCACAACTGAATGCTACAAAATGAGTTTCATGTGTTTTCAACCTGTTTCTGCTTCTGACCCAGGAAACAAGCATGCCCCTCAACTGCCCATGTGAAATGCAATCCACACCCCATCTAAACTGACATCACTCCTGATCTACTGTGACTAGCCAGTAAAACAGGCTGCCAAAATCAAGACCCAGTGTCAATTTATTGGAAAACTTCCTAGATTTATGATCTAATGCTCACAGTTTGTGGATATCTGGCTCTGTGTTACCTGCCAGTAGGGTCTGCTTGTCTCTTACAAGCACGACTGCACTGAATGGCATGACAGCTACATCTCATGACTCTCAAGCTCACAAATCTGCTGTGATCTCTAGTGCCAAGCAGATTACTCCACTGGACACGCTCTGCAAAGACATTTTAATCAAAACAATAACAAAAACAGATAGTTCACCTGATCCCCCATTATACACTTTTAATCCTCTCTTTGCAGAGCAGCAAACCCTAAAATCTCCTACTGTCATCACAGTAGTACCTGCTTGGCAAAGGCCATGCAGCAGAAGCTAATTCCTCTGCTAAGTAACTTCTTACTGTGTAAGAAGCCAGATCTTCATCTACCACTCTGCTTGTGGAGCAACATGAATTGCTCTCACTCTGGTCACTTCATGGGGATATCATTAAATGCATGATGTATTTACAAGATGACCCATGAAGCAGACATGGGCAGGTGCACATCCTGACTCAAGCAATTGTATAAGGAGTCTAATGATGAATTCTATTAATAAGAATACAATTGTATGGCATACCAGCTGCAAGGCTTTGATTAAGAGAGGAATGTCTGCCTTGTAAGGGACACATGATGGAAGAAAATGGAAGCAAAGTGATATAAAAATACAAACACCTTCACCGTAACAAAATTTTGAGCAGAAATCTATACAGTAGTAATGAGAGGGTTAGAATCCTCGGGTTTTGTAATGCTAATATTAAATCTAGAAAATAAAAGACAAACTAAATTGCACAAAGCAACCATTTCACAACTATACAGTGACAAAATTGAACTAAAACCCAGGAAATCAGGTAAGAAAACAAAATGCTGACGTTCCGGTTGCTGGCAAAGTGTATTTCTCAAAATCTTTGCAAAATAGTCAGCCAAAGCACCGCTATCAACTAGTGTGCCAATCTACTGTAAATGTAGCAGATTCTAAGGACACAGTAAATGTTTACCTTTACAGTTAAATCTGTGTTGAAATATTAAGAGCAGCCACACTATATAAATGTTCTTAAGACTTCATAGAAAGAGCCTACAAAAAATACATATATTTCTTTCATGTGAAAAGATCTTCATCTAAATTTCTGTAGCAACCTCTCAGAACTATAAGTGCACATATTAATAAAATAACTATGTCAGGACTGTAATACTCAGCTTTCCCAAGTGAAACAAGTGACAGATCTCTGGACAGCTGAGGTGCCAAGCATATGATACATGTGACTTCCTTCAACAGCAGAGCAAATTTTTAACTTTGGTCAGCTTTTGTCAATAATGATTAGCACCTCAATAAAAACAGTGAAGAAATGAAACCACAGTGCCAACACAAATCAAATCTCCTGGTATCAAAAACCCTTCTTCATCAGAAAGATGAAGCTAGACAGAGATCAGCATACTGCATATATTTAAGCTGAAATTTATTTCTTAAGACAGTATCTGCAGAGTACAGCTCAAAAGACAATCTTTGCAGAAATTATATCTATTTGATATCTTTAAGACTGTTTTTTGTTTACCAATAGTTATCTAGATCTAATTGCAAGTTTCTGTTCAAGATTTTTGTTCTGATAGAGTAAAAACTCAAGAACAATCAATTAAATGCTCTGTGCTCTCTAATAATTCAAGTGCAGACCATAAAGTCGTAGATAATAATTTACACAGCAGGTCCTCAACCTCTCCAGAAAAAGTTAATTCACACACACAAACTTAACATGACTAGCTATTAGTCAACTCTGTACTGGTGCTTCCTTGAAGACAGCAAACAAGCAGCTATTGCTCTGGTCTCAAAATGATAAAGGGGGACTCCCTATCAAGGAAACTGATCCCTTGGAAGTAGATTACTGGAACAAGAAGCCCAATAGAAAGGATTCAGGGATAGTCATGTCATCCTCATTTACAACCTTATGCTACCAGACCTCAGTCTCAAAATCTGTCACAGTAGAGACAGTAAGTGAAAACTTTCCTACAGACTGGATGAAGAAAAACAAAAACAAGAGTCTGGAACACTTGTTTAGAGAAAACAGGTTAAAAAAGCAATAAAACACCACACATAACCGGACCAATATCAAGCTCAAAACATACAGAGGACACTTCACTCTCAATAGGATACCAGAAAAACAAAAGGAAGGCTATCAAGAATGTACACTCTGTAATGTTAATTTAGCATTCTTCAGAAGTAAAATGAAGTGGTATTTTATAAGTGATAGAGAGTTCTAACAGTAAAGTGTCTCACACTAGATTACTTCATCTGTTACCACAGACATTGCAGCCAAAAGAATAAAAGAAAATCAGCTAATTCCTCTCAAGATTTCTGTTCGGCAATAAACATTCTTGTCATTCACTCTAGGCTTTTAACCATATTCTGCTAATTCTCAGTTGGTTTTAGACATCCTCCTGAAAGCTCTGAAAGCTGCTTTACAATCTGGCATGCAACACTACATAAAGCAGTTGTAAAATATTGACATTAACATTGTATTTTGCATCTTGTTATGCTTGACAAAAACAAAAGACCAGATGGTTTGTACTTTCCAATAAAAACAGATTAGCTATGCAATTTAAAAGATGTCCAAGACTTAGTTAACTAGTGAGTTTGAGCGCATTTCTTTTATAAGAAAGTGTATTAACTGAAATTAAAACAGACATCAATCTAATAGGTAAACAAAAGAGCATTTTATGGCCATTTATGATTATTTACTGGAATTTACTGGACTGACGTTGCTGAAATTTTATCTGTTAAAACATCCTGCCAATGTTTATTAACTAGTTTTGAAAAAGTAATATTACTACAGTATTTTATACACTGTATACATTTTGAGATTATAGTACTGAAACTAGAAAAGAAACCTATTTTACTGATTTATGTCAGAAATAAAGTTGAGATTTTCACTGCTAACTCAAAACATACTACCTAAGGGATTCCATAACAGTTCATAAAATGTCTTTGTTTTTAAAAGGTATGGTCTGTGGTATATATTTTCTACAAAGAAATAGAAGAACACATGTAGCATCAGATGTGTGTACTTTAAGAAACTCTGGAATGTGAAATCCACAAATCCAAATAAAGCAGGTGGTATAATTTGGGGGAGAGGAATGAATTTAAGTTTAATGACATTACCAGGTTATCCTACCAGACTAATTCTCACTCACTGCATGACTTCAATGAAGCTCTCAGTCCTCATGCTGATTTCGATTTAGTTGAAGTGCTATTTGATGCGTTTCATCTGGAGTTTTATTCACTTCAAACTACACTTCATTTAACCAGGCTGCTGCTGTACTCATTTGTTTTTCTACTTTATTACTCACAAATTGGTGTTGCTTAGTTTAGATAAATTGTTGGAATAAGTTCGCTTTATAAAGTTTTTTTTAATTAATAAATAAGCTATAGAAAGCTATAATATCAGAGGAAAAAAAGTGAGAAAACTATTAAAATACACTAGACCACAGTAAGTGTTGGTCTAACAATATCTTCTAATAAAGGCCAGTAGATGGTTTGCTATTTTAAGGCAGGACCATTCCCCTGCCTCCACTCCCCAGCAGAACTGCTTTTTCCAGCTAGGCATGCATTGTAGTCCGATGTGTTTTTTAAAAAAAGAGACAAAGAACACAACAGAGGCAGAATTCACAAGAGCATCCAAGAATGCACAAAGAGCAAGTGTGGAACAGGGCATGGGGGAAAGCACCAGAAACAGTGGGCAGCACAAGATGGAGAGCAGTGAGCACAAGCACATGCACAAGAGCACAAGCACACTCACCAGAAACCAGCAGCACTTGAAACCAGGAACTTGTCAGATAACAGGTTTCTTCAAAAAATTCATCTCCAAAATATTTTTTTTAATTTTGCACAACTAAACATGGGGTTTATAATGTAGTAAGTTTTAGTTTGCCATTCAACACTAATTTATTCCCACAGTTTGCTAATCAGGATGACTAACCAGAATTTAGTGTTAAATGTCAGATAATGTAAGGAAAGGCTGTCACTCAAAGTCCCAAAGTACTCTGATTAGTGCTGATTAAAGGGTATCCTGGAAGCATTTATTATTTTTTAGTAAAATATTACAACACAAAAGCAATTATTTTGAAGTCTTTAATATTTTTGTAAACTATTGACAGAAAATATGACAAAGTCAGTTAGGCTGCTACCACCTGGTGGTGTGCTGATAATGCTAGGATCCATTTACACTTAACACAGTGTCACAGCTTGTGCAAGAAAAATTAATATTTTCTTTTTGTGACACTAAGAACAATCATAGATGCAGTCCCTTTCTGTATAATCCATTAAGCTTTCACACACAAATGTATCTTACAAACTAGCTATATAACAAAGTGTTTGAAGCCAAAGTATTTAACACATTATTATGCTTTTTCAATATTTTGTCATTTTATGTAAATTTTTTTGCATGGATTTAGTCAAAATACAGACAGCTACCGCTCAAAATGAGGGACAAAGAAAACTGTCCAAAGTATCACCAAAATGCATTTTCCTGAAAACAGTCTTTATAAACGCAACCTATTAACATAAACTATTATACACTGACATTTATGATCACAAGATTTTACACTGCAGAGATGAATTTAAATACTGAATTTCCATGGCATTAAAGTTTAAAAAAAATATAGCTCATTTCATAATAAATAACTGCTTTCAGAAGAAAAGTATTTGCATTTAATATCTGAATTACTACAAATAGTTTAAATATCTGATCACAATGTTGAAACACTTCCAACTATAATAAGGAACAAATAAGTGTAGTAGAAATTTTGTGGGTTGGGATGTGTTGGGGTTTTACCCCCCTACTTGTTGCTTTCTATTTGGTCGAGTTTAAAAGAGCAAAAGTTGACCTGTTCAGTTAAACACATGAAGCTTGCCATCAGTATGTAACTTCAGCTTTTGTATCAGCTCAAGAAAGAATGGAAACTGGTCCCAGAAAAATACAAGGTCTAGAGGAAAGCCATTTAGCACAGGGCTTGTGCACCACAGAACATGCTGAGTTGGAAGGGACCCACAAGGATCACAGAGTCCAGCTCTTCAGTGAGCAGGGATTGAAGCCATGACCCTGGCATTATTAGCACCATGCTCTATTTCTCTCAGCCAAACAAGGTCCAAAATGTTTATTGACAGCTATCCTTAGAAAGAAACCTATTAATGATAACAGATGCAACAGCAGAATATGATAGAAGAGACAGAGGAGTTTAGGGATATATATGAAGCATGGTAATTTTAAATCACCCATTTTACATCACTCACTAAAAATGCAAAAGTAATTGTGCACATTACTTAAACACACTGTACAGACTTAACGCTCACCAATATTTGGGAAACTTGATCAGCTTGCCATAAACAGCAGTACTGAATGAGGGGATGACTGGAACAGGGATGCAGTATAATCCTTTACTGTCCAAAGAAGTCAGTGCTGCTTGAAAACCAAATATCTGGAACAAATTCAGTTGGTCAAACATTATGTTATCACATGATAAGATTACTTTCAAGTTATTATATAACATATGTATTTATAAATATACTCAATAAATATTAAATACATTGTGTATTATTTTTTGATAATTCCTTTTCCCCAAACACAAATATAGCTACAAAAATCTACCTCAAATAATGCCCTAACAGGAATACACATTAAAATATTTCTTCACTCAAAAAGTGTTAACTATGCTCTGCTGAAATTTTAAAAATGCTGAATTACAATTTATCAACTAAAATACTTTATAGACTAGAGTCTATATCCTTTAAACTTGCAGATTACATACTGCCTTTCACATAAAGTAAAATCACTTTGGATAATTATAACAGCACTGGTATAAAACAGTGGTATTTAAGGAAATTAGAAGCTTCCCTTCAAAGCTTTTTTTCTTACTAAGAGCCTATCTACAGAAAGATTTATCACAAGAATTCTTTATTATTTTTCCCTGTTCAATATGGCAAACTGTTGTAGAGTTGCCTTTTAACATGCTGTACCACCATTCACAAGAACAGAACACTTCAGCCAATATTAAAGCTAGCAAATAAGCCCTTTAAAACTTAAAGTTGATGTTCAAATTTTGCTGCTAAAAAGTTGTCTGAACAGAAAAAATATCCTCTCAAACTGAAAAATATACAGATGAATATTGACTTGCAATATTCCAGTCACTTCTAACGGACAGAAGGTAAACATGTCACCCAGAAAACAGAAAGTTTGCCACTCAATTCTGGAACACATTTTCTTGTATGTAGATAATAAGGACTCAAATAATTAGATTCTTACTAAGATATCTGCATGGAAGTGAATAGATAACTGAGAAATTGAGTAAAATTAACAGTAGTAATATTAAATATTTACATTTTAGTAGCACCCAAAAAGTTTCAAACTGCCTGAGCACATCCTAAAAGTCTGCAAAGGCCTGTTTTAAAACTCCTCTTAAGAGCAGATGGCAACTGATTAATCTCAAAACAGTTTTCTGTACCTTAAGCTTCCCCCAACCTCAGAATAAGAACTCCTCTCACATAATACATCTTTAACTGAGAACATTCAGAGATCTGTCCACTCGTAATGAAAAACAATTAAACTGTTTGTTAACAGTTTCTGATTGCATATCTTCACTATGATGGTTTTGCTCTATCAATACTACTAGTAGTGATGGTTCTTCCTCATAACATCCCATCAAGTTTTTAAGTGTATTTTGCAGCAATCTACATATCCTCTGAGCATTATCTGGGATGAGGAAAAAGGTTTATTTCCTAATTATTTTAGCTCAATCTTGTCACAAGGATCTTGGGGCTTCAGTCCCCAGTTTCCTCATATGAAGTTGTCTGTTCATGTTACAAAACACTCAAGTCAGAAGCAGCAATCCCAAGCAACAACATTCTGTGAAATGTTTACTCTGTGGCCTTTTAGATAAGCTGGAAACATTCTTACAGGAAACCTGCTAACACTCAGGATTACCTACATGTATGTGACCTTTCTCTCAGCACACTGCAGTAAGAAACACATGTCCAGCCCTCCTTTACCTTCAGGTAGCAGTGTGAGTAGCAGTAGTGAAGCAGGTTGTCAGATGGCTGGCCCAGGCTGCTGACCACGTGCACGAGTTGCTCAGCGTACATGGGCACCGAGTGCTCCAGGTTAACCTTATCCACCAGAATTCGGATGGAAGGTAAAGGCCGCAGGGGCTGGAAACTTGCAGCATTTAACACTCCACTTAAGTTCTAGAGGAGGGAGGAAAAAAATCATAGAATTATCATTCTATGGATGTATTATTTATCATAACTGTATGTTCTTACCCACACACACAAACAAATCTATATATAACAAACTATTAACAGATACCATGGTGTTATACTATGAATCCTCAAATATTTCCAAAATATTTTCTTTGAAGTTTAAAATAATCAACTTTTTATCCAGCATCATCTTGGGTGCAGGTGTCCAGGTGCTGGCAGTACAGGGGCAGCATCTGTGAGGGGACACCAGGGACTGTCCCAGGCCAGGTTCAGCCCATTCCAGCCAGTGCTGCAACAGCCCCACCACAGGACACACCTGACCCCTCAACCAAGCTGGGGGCACCTCTGTGCCTACAGATTTAAGAAAGGGCAAAACCACCACACAGGCTGCAAAGACTTGGAAAAGAAGTGAGAAACAGCAATATGAACAGCAGGGTCAGAGAAGGTGGGGGAGGCAGTGGTGCACCAGGCACCAGAGCAGAGATTCTCTCGCAGCCCACGAAAGAGACAACACAAAAGCAGACATGCACAGTGAAGCCCGTGGAGGTCCCCAGGCAGGAGCAGGTGGCTGTGCCCTGAAGGACACTTCAGCCTTGTGGAGAGGCCACGCTGGAGCAGATTTCCCTTAAGGACTGCAGCCTGCAGGAAGGACTCGCTCTGGGGCAGGAGAACAGTGTGAGAATGAGGGAGTGGCAGAGATCAGCTGTTCCAGACTGACCCAAATGTCCCACTGCCCCCATCCCCTTCTGCTGTTGGGTGGGAGGTAGAAGAGTCAGGGAATGAAGGAGTGAAGTTGACTCTGGGGTAAAAAGGGGGATTGGGGATATATGTTATTTGGATTCTTAGCTATAAATTAATTGCCCCAAGTCAAGTTTGTTTTGCTCATGCTGGTAATTGGGAAGTGATCTCCCCTCTACCCAGACTGGTCCTATTCTCTCCCTTCATTCTGTAGAGGACAGGGAGTGAGAACAGCTGGGTGAGCATGTGGCAGCTGGCCAAGGTCAACCCACTACAAGAATATGCAAAGTCAAAATATTTCATCCTATAAAATATTTGTTTGCATTTTTATCACTCCAAAGCACTATCATCATAACAATCTCATGCTGATCTAACCTTTACACTGTCATCTTTTATGTATTCACAGTTATGCCAGATATCTCAGCAAAAGAAGATGCCATTCCAAAGAAAATAAATACCACAATCTTAGACATCCAACTCTATTTTTTCTAGTATCCATTAAAATGAAGTACTGCATCCAGCACAGGTTGAACATGGGCATACCAGAACAAGTTCATTAGAAACAAAGTGGTTATGGGGTTGAAGCACATGAGATCTGTTTCAGGAGAAACTGAGACAAATGAAGTCATTCAGTCTGGAGAAGGTCAGAGAGAGGAAGATCCTACTGCTCCCTACTGTGAGGGTACAGAGAAGAGGGAGACAGAAGAGGTTCTAATTCAGCACTTGACAGAACAACTCCTGCAGCAGCCTGCTCTTGCTTTCACCAGGATGCTGAACTCCTGGAGAACACTTCCAAACATCCCTTCCAATCCAAATTACATTACAAAACTAAAAATGTTATTAAATTTGCATCAAAATAGGACAATAAGTTGATGTATACAAGTTTTAATCTAAAATTTAAAATTATTATTTTAAATATGCTTCGCTTCATTCAAGAAATGTAAATGGTGACTCCAAGTAACGACTACACCAACCAAAAAGTTCACTTGAATTCAATTTCTTTGCCTCAAACCTACAAGACTGTTCTCCCATTATAAAAATACCATCTGCCTATGCCTATAAGGTGAAAAGCATCACAATCCATTGCACTACTCAGTGCAATGTTTTAAAAAGTGCTAAAAAGGAAAAAAGCTCTCTGAGCAACCTGTTTCAGTGCTTCACCACCCTGTGAATAAAGAATTTCTTCTTAACATCTAAATTACATCTGGTCTCTTTTAGTTTAAAACCATTGTCCCTTGTTCTGTCATTATCTACCTGTAAAAACTCCCTCTCTCTGCTTTTTAGAAAATCCCTTCAGGTACTGAAAGACCACAATGAGGTGGTCTCCTCAAAGCATTTTCTTCTCCAGTATGAGCTACCACAGCTCCCTCATCCTATCAGATGAAATATTGGACAAAAATTCCTAGAAATATAACTCAATCAAGAATTGAGGGGTTTTGCTCTTCTTCCCACTCCTTCCCTTCTCCATAAAACATCTTCCATCCTCTGCCATGAGAAATAAACCTACTGCAAGTCTTAACTACAAACCACAGATTCATCCCTATGGTAGCTCAGCTTTGTGCATTGAAGAAGGAAACCTATAAGAATAAAAACAATATAGAATTCTTTGGCTGGTGTTATACTACAGATATCCAGAATATAAAACAAATGAAGGCTTTTAGGAAATTTCTGTCTCTCTGAGCTAGTCATTCAGCCCAAGTCCTCCTGGCATCCTGTCTGGAACCAGCACACACAGAGTTGGGTGTTAACATCTATGTAGTCTCTGTTGAGCCTATGCATTAAAAGATTTCAGGCTTTACCAAGTTTGGGAAGACCTGCAGAACAGGTATTCTTCTGATCAAAAGATCAGAGCTACTGCTTTTTCATCCGCTCGATGCTTTAAAAATCTTTTTTCTTCACAATTATTTTTTCCTATCCATACATGACACCTTCAGTTTCTAACTAGTCAGACACCACTCAGGTATCTGAAGGTAACACTCATGGGCACCAAACTAATTCAGAACTCAGCAATACATCCAGCACATGAAATAACAGTAAGAAAATGTATATGGAACAACACAGGCTGATATACAGAACAGAATAATTATCTGTGCATACATACCTTCTCACCCATGATTATGGGCAGCAAGTGGTCTAGTAAATTGAATTCTGCCACAGGGATTATAATTGTACACTTTAGAATAGTGAACGTTGTAAGTCGAGTGGGAATGTATTCCTCCAGTGATGCTATTTCTTCTGAGCTTGGCATAGTTCTATTTCCATCCATAACATCTACAATAAATCACAATTATGTGTGTTTCACTAAAATATATACAATGTGTCCTACTGTTGATGTTTCAGAAATGCCTAGGGACTAGCAAAATATGAAAAGCTTCACTCCCTGCCCCTTCATAGTTAATAATGTTATTCCACACTGGTTCTGCCTAAGGCTAAATGCAATACTAACTGATTTTTCCTTTCTTTGAAATCTGTATTGCTCTCAGAAACTCATCTTAACAGTTTACCATAACTTGTTTCCATATATTTTCATCCTGTATGGCTATTATTTTAAACTAATACCAATAGGGATACTTTCTTCTCTAAGACTCCAAAATTAAGCTAGAGTAGACATTGAAATAAGTCATTCTTACTCAACATGAAACTTACGAGTAAAACAAATGCTTTTCAAAGTGCCTGAAATTATCTCAGAAGTGTATCTAACACTGATGGGGATATTGTGATTAATTTCACCTTTATTTTACATTTTGCTCTTCAGACTCATAAAATCCCCAACAGGTTTGGAGTTTTAACTATTTGGAAGCTCCAGCTTCAAGAGCAGTAAATGTAGTCTAGTTTAATTCTGTATATTTGTGTATGTGCAATAGGGGCAAACCTGGCTTTGTTTTGCTGTATGGCTCATATTCATGTTCCAGAGCACAAACTATCATTTTCATTATCCGGTGTACTGCACTGCTGTCCAGTCGAAGATTGAGTGGACCCACAATGAGGCTTTTTGTAGACATCTCCTGAACATTTCCAAAATCTTCACTCTTTACTGAAGAAAGATCTTGCTGATTCCCAGAAACTACAAGTAGTTTTATAAATAACAAGTTACACAAAACAATTGGACATAACATTTTTTATCAGCTACTTCTGTTTCAAATCCTGTGATCACAGACTTATAAATATACAGAAAATATAACAATGCAAATAGAACACAAATGTACAATGACTAGTTTAACAGATTTTAACAAAATTATTCCTGTTAAATGCAGAGCAAACAGAGCAAACTTCTGCCTTGCCTCCAAGCAAAGTACAACTTAGAACACTTCCATGAACTTTGTATTTCTCAAATTTGGGACTCTGGAGATGTCTAAACTTCTAGAGCAACTTAACCCACACACCAATGACAGTCATGGTGTTCAAAACTTTCTACAGGTCGTCACCAAGATATCCATCTCCAACAACCAAGGAAAAGGTGTGCTGCAAAGACACTACAGATCTGGGTCCTTGAAAGGTTAGCTGCCTTTACAAAACCTAGAAGAACCAGACTGACAACTAAGATAAACCCTTCCTTCCATTCACATTTACCTCCATTCACTGATGTATGGGCAGAGAGGAAGAGAACTTCTTAATCACTATGTATCAAACTGTTTTTGCAAGAACCAACACAGAGATAAAAGAGTTGTTTAGTAAAGTAGGGTAATGAGGTAGACCAAAATCACACATTCACTGTATACAGGCTACTCATCAGCTACCAGACAGCATGACTGTTTCTCTAAACACAGTTCATGGAAGTTCTTCAGTTAAATCATGCAGATTTCAGAAGCTCAAGTTTTCCTGCTACATACAGCTCGTAAAAATATACCCCCATTCCCCTAACATGGGGAACTTCACTCTAATTTTTCCCCCCCTCATAAACCATCACTTTGACAGTGTCTTCATTGCTTTTGACACAAGCACTAAACATTAAATGTCTTGCTGACCATTCCATAAATGAACAGTCTGACAAAATAAGCATCAAGATTAAATGGACTCTCAGACTACAGAAGGGCAATGGAGCTCATGAAGGGCCTGGAGCACAATTCTTATGAGGAGCAGCTGAGGGAGCTGGGGTTGTTCAGCCTGGAGAAAAGGAGCTCAGGGAAGACTTTACTGCTCAGTACAACCACCTGAATGGAGGGTAGAGCAAGGGCAGAAGGTCAGTCTCTTCTCCAGAATAAAAAGTTAGAGAATAAGAGGCCTCAAGGAATAGTGTGGCCAGCAGGTCCAGGGAAGTCATTCTTCCCCTGTACTCAGCACTGGTGAGGCCGCACCTTCAGTGCTGTGTCCAGTTCTGGGCCCCTCAGTTTGGGAAGGGCCTTGAGACGCTCGAACGCGTCCAGAGGAGGGCAACGAGGCTGGTGGAGGGCTTGGAACACAAACCCTGTGAGGATCAGCTGAGGGAGCTGGGGTTGTTCAGCCTGGAGAAAAGGAGGGTTAGGGGAGACCTCATCACTCTGTACAACTCCCTGAAAGGAGGTTGTAGTCAGGTGGGGGTCGGTCTCTTCTCCCAGGCAGCGACTGACAGAACGAGAGGACACAGTCTCAAGCTGCACCAGGGGAAGCTGAGGTTAGACATCAGGAAGAAATTCTTTACTGAGAGAGTGATTGGGCACTGGAATCGTTTGTCCAGGGAGGTGGGGGACTCACTGCCCCTTGACGTGTTTAAAGAAAGATTAGACATGGCACTCAGTTTAGTGCCATGGTTTAGTTGATGAGGTGGTGTTCGGCTATAGGTTGAACTTGGTGATCCCAAAGGTCTCTTCCAACCTAGTTTATTCTGTGATTCTGTGAAGTTGTACCAGGGGAGGTATAGATTGGATACTGGGAAAAATTTCTTCACTGAAGCTGGCTACAGGCACTGGCAGAAGCTGTCAAAGGAAGCATTGTAACCACCATGCCTGGAGATGTTCAAAAAACACATTAATGTGGCACTTGGTGAATATGGCAGTGCTGGGTTAACAGTCGGATTTAATGACTTTAGAGCTCTTTTCTAATCTTAACAATTCAATGATTTCTGGTCGCCCAAGAGGAACCCAGTCATTTACCCTCCAGGAGAACTTTCCCTTTCGCCTCTCTCCTTTACTGTACTCTTAACTGTACTCATTCAAAATAGTCTTTATACTGAGGGAAGTTGAGCTTGATAGAAAAGAAAGCAAGGATAGGGGTTTTTTTCCCTTATATTTAAATCATACTCTATAAAACATTGTTGCTTCTAAGCACTGGTGAGGAAAAAGGTCCTCGAAAAAACAGAGACTATGGCAAATTTGATGCACAGCTGGCCTAATGCTCTGCAGGCCTTTACAGGCTTATACACTCAGCAAAAGAATTAGCTTTATCCTTAAAAGCCCAACAGAAGTTGATGGTGAGAGCATTTATAGCCTCTGCTTCCCTTGGTGTGTTGTTTTTCTGAGAAGAAAAAGAACACTAAAAGAGAGATAAAAGGACAGAAGGATACCACCTTATAAAACCTACTCAAATCTTCAGATGGAACTCAGTTAGAACGTTTTGAATAAATCCTGAAAAAGACTTTTTTTAAAAAGCCAGCATACAGACTTCTGCATTTATTTTATAGGCAGTTAACACACATACTTTTATCCTTCCAATTCTACACAGTATTCAGTTCAGATGAACACTACTAAGTGTAAAAAACCATAACATCGCATAAAAAATAATAAGGCCAAAAATAATAAGGCCAGAAGTAGTAACAGCCTACTTTTTCAAAGAGGAAAAACCAGACTTGCTTGTATATATTGTATGTGTATGAATAATATATTGAAGTGACAAAATTTATACAAACCACTTTCTGGAACAGTTCCATGTAATTCCAACGAAGTGCAAAGAGAATGGGATAGAAAACCTAATGGTTCTACAGAAGTAGGTGATCACAGGTGACTTGAAACTTCATGGATGCATGAAGAAAACCAATTTTCAATCACTGAGTTTTCAAACTCTCTGTAAATCATCTCTCTAATTCTAACTGACAAAACAATCAAAATGAGTGCTGCATAATAAGCCTGCCAGGAAAAGAGAGAAGTACACACTAAACAAAAGGTAACTCCAACAGCACACTCTGCTAGGTCTGTAGGTCATGCAAATCAGTGATCAGGGAACTGAAAGAGCACACAGTGTTTCAGGAAAATTGCTTGGCACAGAAATAAAAGCAAAAAACCAGAAAAATAAAGAAAGGGGAAGACCAGCATAACTTCAAAATAAGACTACTGTGCATGACTATCTCACTTTCATTCAAAATACTGAAATTGATTAATGCACTTCTGTAAGTGACAGATGAAACTCCCGAGGTTAATGTTATCCAGGAGGCACTTGTGGTTTAATCAGTAATCCTATGCTTTAGCAAAGGTTAAAGGTGCAAAGAATGTGTCAAACCAAAATTGCCTTGACAGATAAAAATCTTACAATCACAGTAACTGCCTCCTATAACTTAAGTTGGGTTCGTTTTTTATGGTATGTGGTGTGCACTAATTGTAACTAAAAACATAGTTATACTAGAATAAGAAGTAGTAACTTTCATATAAACAACACATTAAAAATGCAGATCCATACTGTTTTCAAAATCTTGAGGCATTTACACCTTCATTTTAAATAAATATTTTACACCTATTTGTTTATGCTCTATTTAACAATTACACATTTAACCCAGAATATGGAAAGATTAGCTAGAAAATAGCAGAAGACATCACATTTGCTTTTCTGAGGAACAAAACTACTTGAAGATTTAAGATTTCAAGTTCTTGGATCTAGAGAAACAACACCCATTTAAGCAATTTAAGAATTAATTATTCCCTTCTTTTCTGTAGTCAGGTAGCTGAATTTAAATGAGGAAATAAAAGCACTTGATAGGAAGCCAAGCAACATTTTGTGAGGTGTTTTCCTAGTGACTGATGGAGAAAATAGAAGCCAAGGCTCCCAGAGAGCAGCCTGAAAGAAAAAGAAAAGCTAAGAAGGGAAAATGTAGTCAGAATGTAGTCAGTAGCCTGACATTGGGGGAAAAGAAAGTGTTTCTGAGTTCAGTAATTTTTGAAAAGGGTTGGTTAAAAGTCAGAAAGATCATAATATTCCTCATGCATTCACAGAACAAGACTCCACAAAATCAAATTTTCTTTATAATCAAATAGTCTGTGCATACTTAAACTTCTACACCAAGATTCAAAAAGGAGATAAGGCTTATCTGAGGTTTTAGACTTCTCTACACAAGAATTAAATGTACAAGTAAACACGTATCTTTATTAAAACTGCAGTAGAAGCTTGACTTAATTGTACATTTTCTTAGCTTCACACCACACTCGTGGTACAGAGGAAAGCCTCAGAGTCAGGAAAGAACTGTTAAATTCCCTGGGGTATGCCTCTACTAACAAAGGCAATAGCCTAATTTATTTATTTTTGTAAGTTTTCATGATCCATCCTCTAAGGAAACTAGAAGTTTCTTTCATACTCCTTTTATACTTAATGTCCAACAAGTCCAGAAAACAAAACCAAACATTAGCAGTTGTGATTTCTCTTACACAGGAACAAAAATGAAAAAAAGAAAGAAAAAAGAAAACAAACAAACAAACAAATCCAAGCAAAACAGATTGGTTGGATTAGGTAGCAAGGACAGATAAATGTTCAGTCACCAAATGGCAAGAAGTTCCCAAGAGATATCCAGAGAAATAGTATTCACAGTAATAAATACTGAGATGGGGAAGAAAGCATTACTAATCTGACAATAAAACTGCAAAGCAGCAGCTGTAGATGACAGTCTTCTGAGGAGTGAGAGGGAAATTACGTTGCAATTAATGATAAGAATATCTAGTAAAATACATATTACTTGCTGATAGATTAACTTCTGTCCCACTTTTGTGGCACTCACAAAAGTAGATAAACTTACTGCATTGAAACCACTTCTCAGACTTGGCAAAGAATAGGCAGAAATCTCAAAAGTTATTTAGAAATGGCCAATATCCATGTGCACATGGTTTAGGCTAATACTTGCTCACAAAATTGTTCAGATACATATATTTAGAGATTCATTCTCCATACTATCTTGCATCCTTGCATTTTTCTTCATAGGAGAAAAATAACAGTCCTTTTCATCTTCTGCACCAAGTACACAGTCAATCTCGTTCTTCAACCAGAGTCAACCAGAATTTCTCAAAAGATGGTTTTTTACATGCAAAGTCAATAATAACAACTTTTTTAAAAGACACCATACTTCATGAACACCGCCACTGCTACAAGAGAATAACTTTCAGTTTAGCAACTGGCTATAAAAAGCATCATTATGATCACTTATTCAGGAAGAGAAAAATAAAAAAGGAAAAATACCAATAATCAACAGCTAACCAAAACCACAAACTGCAAAAACATCAACAAAGATGAAAGCATTTTAATGATGATCATGATGGTACATTTAAGGTAAGTCAGAGGACAGTTGGTCAAGGACTATCTGGGCATGAAAAGTCTTTGTTTCTATTATTTATCAGGGTAAACAAACAGAAAAAAAAAGGTACCTTTGCCATTGGTGCTTTCCATTGTGTACAAGTAATCCATGTAGAAAGCCCCAAACCTCTGCATTCCAGCTATCTCTGTGTATGTCTCCTACCAACAAAGCAAAGCAAACAAAGAAAATGTTGTATAAGGGAAGAATCTTGAGATTACCAACTGATAGATTGGTATTAGAGAGATATATTCATGTTTGGATTTGTGCATCAACACAGGGAAAGGCTTATCAAAGCAAAGGACAGAGGTTATCCCAAAGAATTCACCTTTCTGATAGGTCATGTAACTTCCATTTGAGGCCACACAAATGCACATCCATAATTCCTGTGGACACGCTGACCAATTCATCAATAACATCTAGTCAATTAGTACTTTAATGGCGTAAATACTCTTCACTTGACCTCTTGCATGCAACATATCAACCTAATTAAGTACACTGAAAACTTCAGCTCATTCAATTTGGCTTTGTTATTCAAGGAATATTGTGGTTTTATCTTTAAACAGTAGGAAACTTATCAAGGCTTTATGCCAACATTGGGATTTATACATAATATAATCCATTACACAGCAAATTTGCTTCCTCTCTTGCCAAAAAAACAGACAAAATAGTAAAAGCATCAAAGATAGACCAAAGATAAAGTAAAGCTTAAAACTAAAGCACACTATGGGAAAAGTTTGAGTATGAGTACTTGTGATTTTACTAATTCCATTTTTCATGCGAGTCTTCAGGGTTACACTTCATCAGTAGTACTAAAAAGGTGAAAATAGTAAAATGTAAATTAAAAGGAAATCAGATGGATTCCAAATTGTGACTGGCTTACCTGTACAACAAACAGTACAGAACTCCACCTATGAACACACCTGGAAAGGAGCATCTTGGTCATTGCAACCAGTTTTTAATAATTGCAGACAACCAGGGAATAAAGCCTTACTGCACAACTTACAACAACAGAGACTATAGGTTACTGAACATTTGTCTCCTCTACAGGCAGAATTTGCAAAATTTTCTCTAAGTCGACAAATATAGGGCACTAATAATAAAATTAACACTGTCCAAATCTGACAGCACTTCTTAGTTTGAAGACCATAGACTATTTACTGCTTGGGTTTAAAAGTATGTGCTGATAAAGTTTGACCTTTTGCTAGTATTCTTGTATGTCTCCTTTCCTTTTAAAATGTTCTGTGGTTACTGCTTTTGGAAACTATGGCATTAATACAGCTTTTGGGGTGGGAGGGGAGTTTGAGGTTTCTTTTGGACATGTTTTTTCACTTTGGCTTTTTTTTTGGCTTGGTTTTTGTGGGTCTTCTTTTTTAACACAAACAGATTTACTTTTTTTTTTTTGGCCAGCTGCAAAGTAAGATTCAGTTAAATGTGAAAAAGTAAAGAAAAAAATCGGTTCTCTAATAGCACACAGATCTAAATAATTATGAGAAAGCCATTGGCGAGCATTAGAAATTTTTTATAAGAAAAATGTAATTCTCTGACCTTATGATGAGCTGCATCCAATATAAATTCTGCACGAATACTATTATTTTCTGGACTTCTGTAATCAAATAGTGAATTGGTAAGGTATGTCATTCCCTTCACACTCAAGTTTTCTCCACAATGAAAGAAGTATGCCTCCTTCATGAGTAGAAAGTCAGGCAGGGGGGGGAAAAACAACATATAGTCAAGTTAACAGAGCAGTTTCAATTCTGTTGTAACACACGAATGATACACACATAGTAGCATCCCTCAAGAGATATTTCATTATGAATGAAGATAATACAATGCAATTACCTTCATTCATATAAAACAAGTTCTTGTCCACTCCTTCCCCATTTTCCAATCAACAAAAATGGCCTGACCTAATGAATATTATACAACTCATGATATAGTACATTAGCTGCATCTTACAGGCAAATAACCTCAGATCATCGTTGCTCCAAATCCTGCCCCATCCTCTTCAGTATGCACAATCTTGTCACTACACACTCCATTTCTGCCTGGCCAATCCTTCCAGATGCCATATCCATCTCTTCAAGACAATCAGTTCTGTCCATGTATGACCTCATTGCTACATTATCATTCTTTATTCATCTAGATTTCAACTTGCCTTCTCCTAAACCTCTATCCTTCTGAAATCAATACAATCAATTCCTATCAAGAGTTATTCATCAAAAAAAGTTATTTAGGAGATTTATTTTTTCCAACTACTTATTCTTAATCACAGGCACAGCTGGAACCTTTCTGAAAGGCACAATCCCACAACTATAGCAGTACACAAAGACAACAGGCAAGTGTCAACATCACCACCACTGTCATAAACCAGATACTTTCTTAAATTCATTAACTGGAGGGTGGCAGAAAAATGAGTAATAACAAAACTCCACATGTCCCTTACCAACTAAGATAAAAGAAAATTAGTACAGTTAGTCAGAGCATGGTGCTAATAATGCCAAGGTCATGGGTTCAACCCCTATATGGGTAATTCACTTAAGAGTTGGACCTGATGATCTGTCTGGATCCCTTTCAGCTCAGAATATTCTGTGATTCTATGGAATTCTCTTGTTCACCTCAGTCTAAAAATCAATTCTCCCATGGTTTTATACCTGACAATCCCCTAGTTGTTGCACACAAGGTAGCTGTCTGCCCTCACATCCCCAAACACATCTCCCTTGTACTTAACAAGGCCAGCATAGCATTTTTACAGTTGGCTCTTCCTTATGTCCCCAGCCTCTTTCTGGCAAGGCCTAAATCTACCCACTGCAGCACACCAGTCGTGTGGTGAGTCCCACTGCATCTCTAAAGCCCCAGCTCAGCAGCTGTGAAGGTATTTTCTTGTTTTCTGTACTGCACATACAAATACCTGAGATGGATGCTAAGCCATGCTCCTCTCACAGGAGAAAGATAAGCTGCCCCATCATACCTATCTTAGCACAGTATATGACTTCTCAGATCAGGAGATATTTGACATAAATACAGGCACTTTAATTTCTTCCATATTCTTTATTTTTCTCTTTAAAATACTTTCCAAGACTTCACAGAGCACTAACATTAAGTTAAAATGTCTCTTCTTAGCCGCATTTTTTTGTTTGAACATAAATACCAGTTGCTGTTCTCCAATACTTCAGGGCACTATTCTATCTACAGTTCAACTGAAAATCATCATTATTGAATTTAGAATTTCATGCACCACTTCATTAAATATTTCTAAAGTAGTTCATATGGATACTTGATTTCATCTTAAGCAACTGAATATTTGCTTCCATTTAAAATATAGAAATTAATACTGTTTAACTGCTTCACTTAATAATGCTCTCAATCTTCTTGAAAAGTAAGGTAAGATACTCAATATTTCCACCACATTTCTATTATCTTCAGCATAGTCTTCCCATTTTTCCCCTTCCAATCTTCTGTTGATCTAAGTACTTTCAAAGTTTGTCTAATGTGTTTTAATTTGTTATACAAAAATCAAAGTATGCAGACATAGGCAACAATGGGTTATTGTCCAAGAAGAGAAAAAAAAAAGTTTTATGTTTTGCCTGAGATGTGAGATATTTCTTTTTTCAACTCTAAGGAATAGACAATGAGTTCCATATCCCAGGAACATTCAAAAAAACCTAAATCAAAATTTGTAACAGCAATCTTTTCAATTTTTGCAATCAAATATTTTAATAAAGGATAACAGAATTGCTTATTCAGCAAGTCAACTGATACTTCAACATACTCACTTCATCACTCCTATTCATATTCTCTTCATAATCTTTAATTCCCATAATTCCTTTTAGGCACATAGCTTGGCAACCAACAAAACCAATTTGGCAATCAAAAAAAAGTTCACCTTTCATAAGAACCTAGTGAGGAAAAAAGATGTGTTAAATTTTTAAGACTTTTACTCCACAAGAAATAGGGAAGATAGAGAAAAATGAAATAAAATATGTTTAGGCCTACATATTTAGTTTTATTAAACAACAATCATGCAGGGCACTTCAAACAAAGGAATTACTACAGCGTTCGATCACCACAGCACTAGAAATTTAGAGAATTTATATTTACATGATTATCACAATAAACACATCCAATATCAAACGGATATTAATATGAAATGAATATGAAAAATCAGCAATGAAATAATTAACAAACATTTTATTGGCAACTATTTGCTACATTACTTATAATGTATGAAAAAAGCCCTGTCAGTGGCAGTTACCTCAACTGTTGTTCCTTCTTGTTCCCAGCATATAACTTCTTTGGATTTGACTTTCTGTGGGCTGTAATAACTACTTTCAGCTTGCATTTCAGTGAGCTACAAAACAATAGGATAAAGACCTTACAAAAGTCAATATTAGTATTAAACAGCAGTAATGTCATTAATACACAGAATTGCTGATTTCAAAGTATACTATGGGCCAAAATATACTAACTGTCAGGAAACAGGTGCAATTAAACAGCTGTAACACATTATCCGTATTAGAACGTCTCATATTCAACTTCTGGTTGAAATATGCTAAAACAGAATGGCTAAAATCCACTATAAGGTTTTTCATTTGCTTCTCTAAAGAGAAACTATGTGAAGAGATGTAACAGATACACAGCTGCATTATTAATATCAAATGAACTTATAAACTGCTATAAAAATCCATAAATACATTATTTATTCTTCCCAGAAAATAATTAAACAGCATGATAATATTATGGAAACATTTTGATTACAACCATACTCATTTTTGTTTCATGTCATGGCAATCAAGAGCAACATGCATTTATATTTCTTGCATGATTTTGATATAATAATTCAAAATGGGAAAACACACTCAGGTTAAAAAGCACATAACCTACAGCTAAGAAAAACAAGAAAAGAGGCACACAATATTGAAGATGTTACACTTGGCATGAAAAAACAAGTCAGTTTATGTTGAACAGCTTAAATAGTTCAAATTCTAGTTTTTATAAAACAGTATCTACATGCTCTCTTTATTTTCAAGACTGGATACACATGGATGTTGTTTCAATTTAAAATTTTGTAATCCAAATGTCCAAGAAAATTGGATGAAAAAAAATCACTGATCACCCTTCACCTGGTGGCAATTATTGTAGAGGAAAAGCAATTAATTGATTAAAAGAACTCAGAAATTACAAGAATAGTTTTCACCATTATTAGAAAATGCTACATTTAATTTGGCATGATTTTTAGCTGGAATGATATCAACTGTTCAGAATGTTAATGCAGAAACTTGACCTTATTTTTTAACCAAAATATGAACCACAAATTAATTCCATACATTCTTTGCATGCAAGCAGAACAATGAATTCTGTTTTCCTCCTGTCACCATATTAGCATCACACATCACAATTAAAATTTATAGAATGCAAAATGTTACATTTTAAGTAGTTTTTAATCACTTCCTAATATAAAATGCGTGAACTTGCAAATGAAGCATTAGGAAAGCCCTATCCAGCAAAACATATGTTCGAAAAAGAAATTTGTATTATTTTTAATGAGTTTTCTTGCATGAGGAACAAGAGCACAAAATTACTATTTCATGACAAAGTGCAAAAGAAGATGCTGAGCCATGATAAATGAGAAATTTGAGCTTTGGTGGCTTTTTCAGCTTTCAAATAGTGTCCCAGGGATATAATCAATGGAGAAAAAAAATTTCCATTCTTTATTTTTAGCCTCTTTTAATGAAGGCTGAAGCAGATTGACACAAAAGAACATGACTGAATGCTTGTTGATATCCTCAAATTTTGCAGTCAAAATTGCCAGGAGGCTGAAGGCTTTAAACATCAACCTCCCCACAGAATGTCTACAGCTTCCAAAGTCACTTGTCTCATCCTTTCTGACAGTTGCTGAGCAGCTAAATGCCCTGCTACACCACCAAATAAAAACAGCTAAATTAGGCATAAAGGCCCTAAAAACTCTCTTGTGCACAGATGACAAACCAAACAGGCAATAAAGGACAAGGAGCTCATGAGTATAATCAAGCATATAATTGTTGTATGAAAGTTATCAAAGTACCACAGCTCATCTGAAGGCTCCAAGTCATAAAAATCATCCTAAATTGCTCCGTGGCAGAGTTCTGACCTTCATTTAACACATGCTTAATTGCAAATCCAAGAGCCACTTAGTGTAGTTAGGCACAAAGAACTACTTGCATATAGTTTGACACATGCTAAAAGAATTCTGTTAATCCAGAACTTTGATTTTTAATTTCTCATAGTACATCTCAATATCCTATTCAGACTCTCCATATCCCCTTCTGTAAGCTTACAAAATATTAGCAAGAAGGCCAGCAGTAATTTTCAGCTTTGCTTAAAGGTAATACTTAAATCTTTCTCTGCATGCACAGTTTATAGCTCAGAGTATATTTAGTACTTATCCTTTTTTTCTTCAATACAATTTCAACCCGTGGAAAATTAATTCAACATTATTGAGTTAAATTCATATTTTCACATTCAGTAGTCCAAAAAAAGAGTAATCTAAAAAATTCCTCCAGTTCACAAGCTCTGAGAAACTAAAGAGTTTTTTCTTTAAAAATATATATTTATATAAACATTAGGTGGATAGAATACTGCAGTAAACATTCATAGGGAGCCTTTAGGCTTTTTCTCCCATCAAAAAATATTAATCTGAGTAAATCAAGTGATTTCCTTTGAACATTATAAAGTTCATTCTCAAATTCTAGCTCAAATAACAAAACCAACTCACATTGCCATTATCAGTCCAGTATGATGGAAGAGGAACTTTCAGCATTCACATTTCTTGTTAGTCATTAATGTAATACTCCTCTCATAATACCAACAATATTTGTCTTGAACCAAACAGTATACAAGCACTCAGAAAACTTTTATGGACTTCCTCAACAAGCCAAATGGATCCTTTATGACACAGAGAAATATTTACCTTAAAAGTCACTGTTGCCTTTGTACAGTAAAACCCAACTGAAATAATAGGATCCTTGAGGGACTGAGATTTCTGCTGTTCTGCTGTTCCATCATCAATTCCACTAGAATCATTCTCTTCATCATCATAACTCACAATAGCAGGAACAAAAGACCAAGCCCAAGAAACCCATCCTTGTTGCTGGTCATCTTCTTGATGCAAATAAGGATCTTGACTAACATACTGCGTAGGGTATTGCATTACTGAGCTTGTTTCGTCTTCCATGCCTTTTAAAACAAAAACCAAGTTAAATTTCAGATAAACCATCCTTATTTATTAAACTCAAATTTATGGTATGAGAAATTTATGTAGAACAGCATTACACATGGCTGATATTTGGCTTATAATGATAGAAGGTAAGTAGAAATTTCAAATTACTGAATGTAAGTTTTCTAGGATTTGTATGATTCATTAACATTTTCCTCCAAAAACTATTAAGGGTCTTTGCCACAGTTTTAGTACTACACATCTGAAGTGAGACCAAAATTTGCCATCTATACCACAAGCTTTCAAGGCTTCTTCCATAAAGGCCTTCTAAAGTTGCAAAATTAAACCCTACTAAATAAAGACATACTATGATCTTGTAGTTTCCAATTTTTAAATGAAATTAAAAAGCAGTTCAATTGTAACCGCCTAATGAGAAATATGTAAATACAGTACAGATCAAAAAATTAAGATTGCAAACCTCCTTTGTTTAAAAGGCAACTTTTCAAATATTCAAAGATATAAATTTATCTATGCTCAAGAAAGCTGGTTTCCATCTGTGAATCAAAAGTCAAAATGTTGGTCTTCTGTCTTCTGTGAAAATAATTAGAGACAGCATGCAGAGCAAAACAAGAATTTCCCCAAAGATTCAAGTCGAAGACTCATGATCCAAACAGGCAGGTAATACTGCATGTACAAAGAGCACAAATAGCTTTTATCTGCTTTCATCACCACTCTTATGGGACTCACAAGGGCTATTAAATATGTTAGAATTACTATAGGTAGTACAGGATGCAGTACTGTTCCTGTAGGGGAACAATATTATAGTTAATGCATCATTTAACTGAGAACAGAAATAGGCAAATTCCATTTCTATTTACTTATTTTTAAAATCAGAGATCCCATTCGTACAAGTTTTAGACCTTTCACGCTTTAGTCTAATTAGTCTTTAGCCTTTCACTCTATTTATACTTGCATAACGGAAGAAAGAGTAATAAAAAACACTCATGAGAATTCTCTACACATGCTTAGAGGCCAGGACACCTCCTCCCACAAGGGCAGTGCAAGCTTCCTTTCTGCTCTTTTCACTAAAGTCTCAGGGATCAGATTTCAATCCAAATGTAAATCTTGAAAGACAGGAAATACAGAAGAGGTGCACATAAAATCTTAGGAAAAGCCAAGAGAAAGAACTGTCAGATAGAGAAGGAAAAAAAACTGATATGGAGCATGACTCAAGTAGTTTAGCACAGACTGCTGTTAGCAAGCACAGAAGAAATAGTGGAAGGTCAGGCAAAAACTGGAAAAAAAGTGTAGAACCTGGGTCATGCATAACATTTGGTCTGCATGGCCATGAAATTAAGCCATCACTTAGCATAGCCCCTTCTGCAGTACATAGAGACAACAGTGAAAGATGCCAAATAACAGTCTGGATTATAATATTTTTTAATATTTTAGAAGACATTAAAATAAGACAGCACCATTTTAGCCTAGCTGCTCTATCTATATACTGTGAGACAGAAAGTAGAAAGAGGAAGACAGATCTATTTCCTATCACTACATTAAAACTACTACAGCCACTATATAATCACCAAACTTCAGAAAAAAATGCATTTCAGCATCATAAGCAACATCCACTAAACACTTCAAGGCATAAATATAACAAATTCCTTTGTAACAAGCAACGTGTGAAAGGGAGTATGTATTTTGGAACTAACTACACCAACCACTGCATCACACACAAATATATAGGATAGTGAAACAATGACAAAAACCCTGTTTTACATACATGAGTTTGTTAAAGGACAAAATGTTACCCTGCATCAGGTTTCCAAAGCCACTCTTGCTAACCACCCATAGCAAGATCACATTGGAACAATCTTGCTCCATAATCCAGGGCAGTGATTCCAGTTAACAAATACATTTTATAGATATTACAAGATTGCAAAGTGACTGCATCTCACTGCTTCCATGTTCAAATGAAGTTTGATCTTCAGAAATTTACTTTCCTTTCTTTTAACAGGTCTGAGATATTTTTCTGTAATAAAGAGTCTGGAAACTGATATCTCTCAACATAAATCTGGAATTAAACCAGTAGAAAATTTCTGTCTTGGTATTTATTTATTTCCCAGTCTGTATTAGTTTTCAGCCAGGTAAGGACAATCCAGCTTAACCTGTGGCTACATGAATACAAGTGCTGGCACCAGAGGAAGAAGGAAGGAATGCATCACTATCCCTGCTGGCAATAGCATTAATTTTCACCTCATTGAATGAGCCATGAAACTACCTAAGTGAAACTGAGTGCATACTTCCAAGACACAGCTGTAGATGTTCCTTCTTGCATCACTAAATAATGTAGACATTAAAAGTCCACTTCCTCACTCAGAATTTGCCTGCTATAAACTCACAACTAAGACACTGGAAACGAGCATAAAAGGCATGACCATTTTAGCAAACGTGTGTGGCAAAATATTTTGCAGTCAAGTTAGAAATGGTTTCTAGAACTGCTTCTACATCTCTGGCTTGGCCATCCAACAATTGTCATCTGTCTTGTGTTCTGAAGGAAATAATTCTGTCAAATAGATATATGATCATATAATAAGTACAATGATAATGCTGGAAAACAGCATAATTGAATTAAAAAATCACAGGAAATTGCAGTTTTCTTCTTTTGCAATCTTAGTCTGATCACTGACCCTTCCGAAAATTCTTCCATACAACAGTGTGAAGTTACAATAGTATATTTTTATTTGAAATGTTTCTCTTATGAAAAGATAGAAAGTCATATTCACAGCTGTTCAAAAGAATGCAAATGAGACTGACCAAAAACAACTGCAATTCAACCTTCCTGAAGACACACATTAAAAATAAGGATGACAAGAGATGAACTCTCAAAGATTTTAAGCACATGTGGACCTAATAATCTCAAATTTAATTCCATATGCAAAAGAGACTGAGTACCTGTAGGCAGACACTTTTGTTTTAACATTCATTTTTGCTTAAGCTATATTTGTTTCACCACCCATTTCACACCTTAACCAAAAGTAGCCAAGTAAAACCCACATAGCTCTGCTGACTTCCATCCCCTTCCACAGTTAAAGCCTCATTCCAGTTTTCTCATGACCCAATTACTCTGTCTCCAATCCTTAAATCTCTTCATCTGAAACTCATTGCTTACCCATCCCAGCCATTCTCACATTGATTCATGATTTTTCTATTCTTTGTGTCTTTCCTGTATTCAAGTGGCCCTATTTGCCTTACTGACTCCAAGAATCCAGCTACAAAAGTCAAGCAACTCTAAATACATTGTAATTCTCCATGGTGTGAACACTTAGCCAAATTTGGGCAAAATTTGATGCTAACAAAAGAAAGATATTCATGATACAAAGACAACCCTCTGTCTGAAAGCAAGGGCCATGCAATGATTCAGAGAAAAGTTCTTCATCCTTTCTCCTGTAAATAGTATAAAACATTGGTTAGATGCAAGAATTTCTTAAAACACACACTGATGATTTTTCTGAGACCCGCATGCTCTTTAAGTCTCAGTGGAATATTCAATCAATATTTCCAGAATATTAATTACTTCTAATCATATGTCTTGTAATGAACTCCACATTTCTTGCAAGATGAATAGTTTCTAGTGCAGAAAACCAAGCTTTAGAGAAAACAAAAGAGAGAGAACTGTTTACAGATTATCTTATTTGTTTATTCAGTTCCACATAGCAGTAACATCATAGAGAATTCTACATCTGGCATGAGAGTGAAACAGTTATCCATGCCAACCAATAGTGGAGGCTGTATGTTGGAAAAAAAAATTTCCACTGCTGTCATTTTTCCAATCATATATATTTCTCTGACACCAGAGAAGACAGCAACACAGAATCAAAATGAAAATGGTATATTTCTTAAACAAAAATAATTAATTTAATAGTTTACACAAAGCTTCAAACTGCTATTATAAACTTAAGTCTATCTTAAGAGAGCTGTGTCACCTTCAAACAAAATTCTAAGACTTTTCTATACATTAAGACACTATAGGGCTGTGAAGCAAATCTCTCTTCCTATTCCCCAGATCCAAATCCAAACTTGGAAAGACAACTAAAACTTCTGCCTTGAGGAGATTAAAATTAAAATACAAATCTCTAAATAAATTCACAGACTATGCTGAGTTGGAAGGGACCCACACAGATCATCAAATCCAGTCCTTGGCCCTGCTCAGGATTACCCCAAGAGTCACACCATGTGCCTCAGAGCATTGTCCAAATGCTTCTTGAACTCTGTCAGGTTTTGTGTTGTGTTCACTTCCCTTGGGAGCCTGTTCAGTGCCCAACCACCCTCACATTTTCTTAATATCCAACCTGACACAACTTCAGGTCTTGTCACTGGGCATCACAGAGAAGATGTAAGTGTCTTTCCTTTCTCTTCCCCTCACAAGGAAGCTGTAACTGCAATGAGGTCTCCCCTCAGTCTCCTCTTCCCCAGGCTGAACAGACCAAGTGACTTCAGCTACTCCTCATATGGCTTTCCCTCAAGGCCCTTCACCATGTTTGTTGTCCTCCTTCAGACACTCTCTAATAATTTAATGTCTTTTTTATATTGTGGCACCCAAAACTGCACACAATACTCCAGGTGAGGCCACCCCAGTGCAGAGCAGAGCAGGACAATCCCCTTCCTTGCCCAGCTCTTGATGCTGTGCCTGATGCCCTCCAGGACACGGTTGGCTCTCCTGGTTAGCAGGGCACTGCTGACTCATATTCAACTTTCCATGGACCAGGACCCCCAGGTCCCTTCCCACAGCACTGCTCTCCAGCATCTCATTCCCCAGTCTGTCTGTACATGCAGGATTGCTCCATCCCAGATGCAGAATGTGGCACTTTCCCTTGTTCAACATTATATGGTTGGTGATTGCTCAATCCTCTCACTTGTTGAGGTTTCTCTGTGGGGCCTTTCTGCCCTCAAGGGAGTCAACAGCTCCTCCCAGTTTTGCATCACCTGTGAACTTGCTTAACCTCCCTTCCAGTCCTGCATCCAAGTCATTAATGATGAGGTTGAAGAGCAGAGGGCCTAAGATGGAGCCATGTGGAACCCCACTTTTGATGGGTCACCAGTCTGATTTCACCCCATTCACTGCAACCCCTTGTGCCTGACCCATGAGCCAGTTGCTCGCCCATTACATGATATGTTTTCTGAGCTGTATGCTGGATGCCTTGTCCAGAAGGAAGTTCCCTGTTTTGGTAAATAAAAATAACTTCTGCTCTATAAAAGCAATTCACAGCTCAAAATGCATCACTGTTGTTACCATTGCAATATTTGGGAAGTATGAGAGGAGAGGCAATCACACAAAGGTAAAGAGAATTCACCCCTCATCAGCACAATGCCTCTAAAAAGACCCTGTCACAGCAAGTTACCATGAATGGACATGTAGAAGAGGGAATACATGTTATATGAAAATAAAAAGTAGATGAGACCAGACAATGTAAAATGACAGAACTATGGAAAACATAGTGCAAAGTAATACTTTGCTGTTTAGAACAAGTTCTGATACATCTATTCCCAATGACCATTTTCAAAGAAATAAAAAACACACTTGGGCTTTTCTCTTACTTAGTTCAAATGTGGCTGTTGCCAGTTTCAAACTTGCTTATTGAGAGGTGTCTTTTGCACAACATATTGACAGATAAATCCAAAGCACCCTACAGTGTCACAACTCCTAAAATAGACATCTTAGATCATATTTAACCTCTATTTATTCATGAACATCAGAATTCTTTATGGAACATAAGGTTAAAGATGTTAGAGTACTGCATACTTACCCAGCACAATGAACTGCCTCTAACAAACTGCAGACTGAGGAGATATTTAGCAAGAATTGGGCTTGGACTTTTATATTTACAAAAAACAAAGAAATTCATGGTTTTAACGTTTCTTCTTACAAATTAAAAGTTGCATTTACCTGTGATATTTCCCAACATGTCTTTAGTGTGGCAAATCAAATCTTCACTTTCCCCATCTTTGAAGTTTCCTATTTCTCCATAATACAGAGCAATCCCAAGTTGCATTATACGTATAAACATAGGAAGCTGCTGATCAGAGATCGAAAGTTTCAAACTTTCAACTAATGTGTGAATCTATAATATGAAAGAGAACAAAAGCAAATAATAAAGCTCTGTCATCAGAAAAGCCCACTTTTAAACCGTACAACTCTTGTATTTATTTGGTATGGGCATTCTATGTCCAAACTAGAGATATGCAATACAACACAAGGCAAAGGGCTGCAAACAACAACTACCAAAAATATACATTTTATGGCTTGTCACACAAGAGGTCTTCAGGTTGAAATGTTCAACTGTAACACATTTTACACATACAGAAACCTTCATGCATTTGTTTTTTACAGTCATTGCTGAAGAAATTTCTCAAACACAGTAAGAGCATCTGATTAAATTTTTATTTTCATTATAGAGTTTCATCAAAATCTCTGCACACTAAAGTAATTCTAGATATACTGGTTTTCATATACAAGGTCCTTCATTTTGATTCTTTCCCACTCCAAATGTTTTTGCAAATGGCCAAGTAATGGGAGGAAGAGTCCATTCCAACTGAAGTGCAGAAAACTGGCTCCTCTGAATATTCAGTTTCAAACACGCACTTTACACTTTACACTAAATGAAAGAAAGCTTTGCAAAGACTAATTATTAGGATGAAAAATTATCCTTCTCTAAAAACTTTAGCTGTAAAACAGCTAGATACTTCAAAATATTTTTGAGTGTGATCATTCTATAAAGACAAAAACAAACAAGATAAGAAAGTTACCTTTCATTAAGCAACAGCTGCATAAAATGAAATTATTGCAACAAAATTACTGTCTAACATCAGACATATTTCTAACTCCAGGTCCAGTTTCTAAACGTTGCATGTGAAAATAAAGGAAATGAAAAGTAACTACTCATCAGTGTGGGCTTTAATGCAATCAAATTCAAAAATCATGAAAAATTACTTCATAAAAAGTACATCCATGGGTAAATAACCATATAGTGGTAAAATCAGTATTTGTATGAATATATGCTAATCCATTCATACGTGTAAATTAATGAAGTCTCATGCTTAGTCCTAGAGAATGAGTGATAGCATTGTATCAGCTGTTTATATAGAAAATAGGAAATAAGTCAGGTGTCAGAATTCTGATATTATTATAAATTCTCTGAAAGAAAAAAAGCATGTAAATTCCTGAGATAGATTTTGGAAATTAAAAATTAATCCTTGCATGCCAATTTTTCAGGGCCAGTTGATTTAAAGTTGTTAATAACAAACATTTTCTGTGCAGAAGAATAACAGGAAGGATAAGGAGAAAATCTCCTAGGATTTGGAAGGAAAAGGAAAAAGGATTACTTTGCCAAAAGCCTTTTTAAAGTCACGCAAAGAGCCTATGTCATAGGAAGGACAGGAACACTAGAGCAGCATTGTAGGCAATTAAGACAATTATACAATAGCTTCATTGAAATTATGTTACACTGCAGGACTTCTTGGATGATACTACCCTTCCATCAGGATCGTGTTCTTATACTGTCAGTGGAACTCAGTGCCCCTCAGAAGGTCGACTCATCTCCCTGGAGGCAACTGGAGAAAATCCATTGTCTTCTTGTCAAGTCAGCTTTCAACACAGTGTCAACATAGGGAGTGGACTTGGATGACTGACAGGTCAGACAGATGTCAGTGCTGCTACAAATAGGTGGAGGCAGGACTAACCCCCCTGGTCCAAATCAGCTCATTTGTCTCATGGTTGCCCCACCCCATGACGATTTTTAGAAGAACAGCAACAAAAAGCTTACAATTCTAATCATTTCACAAGCGTTTCGTCACCTCCACCCACGTATACTACTTTCATTTTAAAACTGAAAAGAGGAGTTTAGGGTTCCCAGTTAAACACATACAGAAACATATCCAAGTACTTAAAAATCATCCTCCTTTGAGAAGTCCATTAAAACTCATTAAGATTCGTTTGGCCAAAACTTTGCAATGGACATCATAATCAAAATTATGCAGGTTATAAAAGTGTTCTAGCCCTTACAAAGTAACCAAAATAGCACATTTCTTGTGAACTTTCTCTAAAGACCAATAATCAGACATGCTTTACTAACTGAACAAGACATAGTAATAAAGTTCACATTAGCAAGAACTCCACAGACTTGGAGAGAAAGACTGAGTGCTGCTGGCTTTCATCTTGAGTTGGAAAACAAACCACTGTCCTTCAGTAATAGACCCTTCAGTGCTGAACCTACAGTAATATCATTTGCAGAAGAGACTTTAAAAAAGCCTTAAGCATCCTCAAATTAATTCCATTAATGAAGTTGTTATATTTACTGATAACAGTTCCTTCTACTTCAACTCTAAAAAAACACAACTATTTCCATTTATTAGCTAAATATTTTAAGGAGTCTAAAAAGCTGCATCCTGATGACCCACAGAGCACATTCTCCATGCATAAAACCATTCTGAAAGTTATCAAATCCAAATTTGCATGGGACAATAGATCTGTAGATCTAATCATTGCACAATGGTATGGCAGCGAAATATTTTAAAATATGTATGATTTTTAAAAAACAGTACATTTGAACCATTATTCTATAGATCATAATAAACAATTATTAATTCACTTAAATATTAATCTAGTATCATATATCTATTTTTTTAATTTAATCAAACACATTTATAAAAATATTCACAAACAGGGTTTATGTTTAAAAGAGTGAAGAAAAATGAAGAGAAAAATGAACAAATTGAAAAGGAAAAACAGTAAGTAAACTATGTGCAACAACAAAAATCAAAAGCAAAGCATAAATTAAAAAAAAAAGTTAAAACACCTTGGAACAAACTGACACATGCTTTAAAAAAGGGAAGAGGCAATAAAAGGCCAGCAAAGATGACCAGAAAAGTCGAATAGAAATTTAATGAACTTAGTACCATCACAGTGCTTTTTAATATGAGTTTTATTTTAGTCCAGTAGACAGGAAAAACTGTAAACAATAAAATAACAACAATCATTTTTTACAGCTGTATCAGTTTAAAGCATATAGACAACTGTCAGCATTTACACTGAAGTGTGCTTTGGCCATAAACTTTTGCTCTCCAAATTTAGCATATAGAATGAGCTAGGTACAGTTTACTCCTCCAAAATTCACAGAACCAATATTTGGCTTTTTAACATTCAGATTTACTGGATAAGGCTTTTTAACATTCAGATTTACTGTCTATATGCAGCAATCATACTGTCACCACAGAACATAAAGCCTCTATCTATAGCCCTTAAGCTATAGAGAGCCATATGAAGATGCCTTATTATCATTCAAGTCTATACACATTCCAAAGTTAAGGCACCCTGTTAAAAGTCCTAGTATCATTGGATACATAACTTCTAGTTTATAAAACTCAAAATAAGCAAACTTCCAAAATTGCTACCTATTTTGAATGAAGAACAGGAAAAAAAAAGCTTTTCTTTCTAGTATGAGGAATCAGTCTTTGTATAAATCAAGATCCACACATGAAAAAGAAGTGGTGGAATGCAAACATGCATACACCAGGCATTTATGTGTAGCATTTTGTGACTATTCTTAGCTGTATAAATCCTCATATGGTCATTACCATATCCACAAATCTTGAAATTTGCTCAAAGTAACCAAATACATAGTAAAGTAACCAAAGGCATACAGGGGCTCTTGACAAACTGGACATGATGAACTCCCAGGCTCAAGTTCCTGAATCATAAGAATGAACTGAGTGACACTTCTAAATTATTTTCTTGAGAAATGCCCATCAAAACTTACCTCAAAATTTACCATTTTGCAGTGTATAAACTTGGAGATTACTTTTTATTAACATTGTCTGCATCTTCATTTAAAAGATTCCTCAGCTAATTAAGTGGGCACCACTTGTATTCTTTGACAGCAGGAAGGAGGAAAGAGAACGAACATTACAGATACTCAGAGCAGACAGAAGTGTAAGGTAGTTTAGTCTCTCCATCAACTCAATATTTTGTTTCTGCACTGCAAAATGTAAAGATGTCACCTAGTGTGAGATGTCTGTGAATAACACTGCACAGCTCACTAGGAGCTGAGTTTGGCTTGCTAATCCTTTTCACGTGGTTCACTGCAGAGTGTTAAAACACTGAAGTTTCTTGTTATTCATGAGAGTTGGAGCTACATTTGAAACAATAACTTTAGGCAAAAAAAAAATCCTTTCCATCTTATTGCAGACACCTTAAGGTATACAACTGGATTTTTTTTTTTATTTAAGAGCTTATCTGCAGACTTTCTTTCCCCCCTTACAATTATGGGGTTTTTTAAACTCCAGGAAAAAAATGAAAATATTAGCAAGCATAACTTCCTTACTTACCTGCTGTTTCTGTACATAAGCTAATTGCATCATATGAACAAAACACAATTTAAAAATTCCTTTAGCAAAAAAACACCAGCATAAGCTTTACATTTTACTTAAAATTTTAAAGCATATTTTGAAAAGCCTTAAAACTTCACAAGTGAGTAGCAAAAAAAATTTTTGGATACCTACTTTAATAATTGATGGCATTTTGGAGTTGAGGTTATCATAAGTAAAATGCAGACGAGTCTTGAAGGAACATTTGTAGAGCAGAGGTTCCTGGTAAAATTCAATTTTACCACTAGCATTTCTCTTATCAAGACATACTGTGCAGTCAGAAAAGTTGATCATCTTCCTCAGTACAAGATCAGTGGCTTTTAAAAGAAGTTTATAGGTTAAGAAAATATTTTGCATAAGAGAAGCAAGTTGTGCATACAGGTTCTTAACTACAAGAAAGAAATACAAGATAGTTCTTTGGTCATTATTTAAATCAGCAGCAAAGTACTTGCTTATGTGACCAAAGAGAATAATTTACTGTGTCAGACTTTTTCTGCTAAATGCATAAAAAGTGAGGACAACTTAGTTACAACCAATTAAAATTTTCACCCGTTTGCTGTACCTCAGATCTTTTTATAAAAGAAGAGCACTGTTTACGTGGAAGCAGACAACAAATGTCATTCTTGTTATTCTCCCAGAAATAATTTTGCATATTATCCCCCAAAGTTTTCTTTTGAACGTTCCAAAAGAAATAAGAGCTATTACAGTGATCTTAACATGAAACATATTTTGTAATTTTGTCATATTAGCTTGTAATTATTTTAGCTAGAACAAAAAAATAGGTCCAGGAAAACTTTAATTGAATTCTCCACTCTACTTGAAATCAAAAAATGAAAACAGGCAGAAATTATCTTACTTCTGATATAAAGAGCCATTTTATGAGACTTGCAGATTTTTGTATGAATTTAGGAGAGCCTCCACAGTGATATGTAAAACCAAAAACTATCTGCTCACCAGAGATATCCATAAATGCTCGATCCCAAAACTCATCCACCGTGTAGCATTCTGCAGAAGTGATATTGACTGAGAGAACAATATCATCCTCCACATACTTCAGTATGAGATTGTTGATCACAATGTTGACATTGTTTACAACACGCCGAATCAAACTCTGAACATAACCTGTAAAAGAAAACAAAATCTTGGGAATGAGAAGGAAGACATGATACTAGACTCATTTATTTAGTAAAAAAATCCATTATTTCAATATATTCATTATTTTCAACTTGAACCCTTTTTAAAGATCAAAATTTAAACAAACTATGTATCATTATACTTTATTTATCCAAAAAATAACACGACTTAAAACTCTAACATTCTGTGTAGTTGTTAAGTAAATCAGCAACCTGGAAATGCAAAATACTATTTTAAAAATTGTAAATACTGTGAATACAGTAGAGCAGAAGACATTAATTAACTTTCAAACTAATTAAGAAAATAGAACAGTACAGATTATGGTAGATAAAGAATTTTAACAGTTTTTTTTTTACTTGAGAGATATTTAGAAATAAGTTTGGAAAAGTGAACACCAGCTGCCAGGTTACAAGTGTGCTTATATTATGTCTGTGTGCTCCCTCCGATTTTGAAGAAGTTACCTAAGCATTAACATGCCTCATACTTTCTCATTCTAAAAGCAAATACATCCACATGTTGTTCTGTAAGACCCCTGGGAGGTGTATCAAAACCAATTTCTGTCAACAACCCAAACAGCAAGCACCTGCACTGAAGCCTGTTGGGAACAAATCCATTCACATGTTTTTTAGACATAATGTGATTGGAAAAATAATCTCATTTGGGAATTCACAGTATACAGTAAACACACTTTTAACAATATCATAAAGAAATTAAATACTACCCATATTAATGTCTTATGTATACTGAAAACCATGGAGCCAAATCATTTTTTCTGGAAAAAAAGTAATGCTTAAAATTTCTATGTTTTCAGATTTATAATATTACACACATCTAAAATTACATTTAATACATACTATTGAGTTCTAGTTTAGTTAATATGCTGAGAAAAGACAGGTAATGATACAGGCTTAAATCCACAGGCTTCAAGAGCAGTTTTCTGAAACTTGCATTAAATAAAACTCATTTATAGCAACAATTTTGATTAAAATTAAAAACTGAGATGAACATAGAAACATTGTGAGATAACTAGGAAAATACTTAGGTTGCTACTTTGATTCTACTGTTTTTTCTAGCTATTAATCATTTTCACACTCAAATATAACTTTTCACCTTAGAGTATATGGAAAGTTTTACCATTTCATAAGTTATTTTCTTGAGTTCCACAACTACAGATTTGCACACCTGACATAAGACATTTCCCCCAACAACCAGAAAGAGGAAGTCCAGAAATACAATCAAATTCAATGCTTTCACAGCTCAGTACTGTCAGATTTCCAATATAATCTGACTTTGCTTTTTTAGCATATCAATCTAAAACTACTGAAAAATACATGGAATAACTTGTTTTTAAGGATTCCCTTACTGACTCCTTACAATGATAACATTTCTAAGTTACACTAATTCAGAAAACCAGATATATTATTTCAATAATTAAGGGGCATAAGAGACCCATATTCATCACTAGAGTGATGTAAACTGACCTGTATATAAATAGAAGCCAGCACAAGGCATTTAGCTCCTTTTCTTAACTTCAGCACAGAAATATTTTTGCAGACCATTTAACTAGCAACTATAAAATTATAACCAGCTATTTAATTACAATTTTAAAACAAGCTACTAATTTCATTGAAAAAAGTGAAGCTGTCCCTCCACAGATCCAAAGTTTTTTCAATATTTTGCTTTCAAGGGTCTTTCAAAGTCAATCTAATATACATTTTCCTGCTGTGAATGACAAAAACATTACATCATAGAAGGAAAAAAAACCCCAAGTTTTTCTGATAGTTTCCATAGGTATTCAAGAAAATAGCAACACCACTTTAATTTCTGCTTCTTTTTGGCTGAGTGCATAAAGAAAGGGAGTAGAGTTCTATCTTCCAAATAAAAGATATTTCCAAGTCAGTGGTACAGTATATTGTTAAAAGTATCATAATGATGAAGTTTAGCTTTAAATAGACTAGAAGCAGATATTCACATGTGAGGAACATTCTTTTAAGAAATTGTAATTCCTACTATTCAAAACAAAATAGTAAAAACATCAGAAAGCTCATGTATAATAAAGGGTTTGTTGTATTTTCATGTTTGGTGGGTTTTTTTAAAGGGTTTTGTTTTAAATACAAGTGGGAAAAAGCAGGCAGCAGTAACTTACACTCCTGTGATTTTTGAGAGTAACACTATGAGCATCTTTGCCTGAACTGAAATACAGGTTTTCTACACTGAATGACTAAAACCACCGGAAAATCTGTAGGGCTAAATTCTTTCTTGAGGTGCAATACAAAATCCCCAAGTATGTTTTTTCCAAGTTGTCCAGAACCCAGGAGGCTGCACTGTGTGTTAAGAGCTACAAATGGAGCTTCAGATCCAAAAACTTAGTAGCTCTCTAATACAGAATTGATAACATCAGACTGGACACATTTAAACTACTTAAGTTTAGCAGGGGTCTATTGTTGCCAAAGCTACATTTTTAGCTAAACTCTGCCTAGTTTCATCTCCAAAGACACTCAAACTTAGGGACAAATACATCCCTAAACAAAATATGGCACATATATGATACACACATCCTCCAAAGACTAAAAAAAAAATCTAAGCAGATGACTCAACATCTTACTAAAATCCAGGATGTGCAAATTAAAGCTTAGGACTTTTTACCACATAGGATCTCTATCCTAAACAGTTATTTATCCATTCAAAACCAAACCACCTGTATTTACAACTTTGTAATTTAAAACCATTAATACAACTGCATTAATACAATTTCACCACACAGGAAGTAACTTACAAAAAATCCTAAATATGTCACTGAAGGAAATATAATCATCCAATTTTTGGGTAGCCTTTGACTTTTGTTGTTTGCAGGTGTGACCCAAAGAACCAAATGCCAAAGAGCTGCCACAGTGTAAGCGCTGTCCATGGTAGGAAATGGTTTCCCGCAATTCCAAGCCACTGGAATTTATTGGATCTCAAAGCTCTAAGACACCCTCCAGACCCAGCTCCTCAAGTAACCATTCCAAAGCAAGATGATACCCTGTAGCACATGGTATTCCACACACTAAATTTCAATGTTGTCTTTTGATTTGAGTCAATTATAAACTTTCTGCTAACAAAAGACAGCAAGAAAGCCTAACGCAAAACCGTTGTATCTTTAACCCACCTAAAATTACATGACCCAAGAAGGCAAACTGCAATTCATTCCAATACTCTCCAGTTTTCTTGTTCTGCATGAAACAACTCATACCCAAACTCAGAGGTGGCAGTATTCAGACACATGGTTCCTTAGGCATTTTTGTATCATAAAATATCTCCAAGTTCAACATCCAAATTCCACATTCACATTCAAATTCCATATCCAGGAAAAATGATATGGTGAACATCTCCACCAATAGATACAGGACTCCATAAGAAACATGAATGAAACAGCTGAGAGAGTTTGGGTTGTTCAGCCTGAGAAAGAGAAGGCTCCAGGAAGATCTTATAGCAGCTTTCCAGTACCTAAAGGGAGTCTACAAGAAAGCTGGAAAGCAGCTTTTCACAAGGGGCAATGGTTTTAAACTGAAAGAGGGCAGGTTTAGATTAGATGTTAGGAAGAAATTTGTTATTTTGAGGCACCGGAACAGGTTGCCCAGAGAAGTTTTGCTCAAGGCCAGGTTGGACCTGGCTTTGAGCAACCTGGTCTACTGGAAGGTGTCCCTACCCACAGCTGGGGGCTTGGAACGAGATGATCTTGAAGGTTCCTTCCAATCCAAGTCATTCTATGATTCTATGATGTTACCTTGAACTATAAATGAGTTAGGAATTTGATTAAATAGAAACAAAGGTTATCAGCATTAAACTACATTTTACTGTGATTTGGTCCTATTTTCTAACATACAAGTATTTCACTGACCTTTATGCGATTTGTAGACAGACAATAATATAACGACCTAACTTGAACACTGCAGCCATCTGAATAAACTTTCACACTTGAGCTGGAGAAAACACCTAAGCAGCTTCTGAAATGATGGATTACCTGGAGGTAAATCAGGGTCAGGAGAAGCAGATTGCTGAAGTCGTCGTGATTTCACTGCTGATTTCATGCTTTCTGTGGTACTGCGGTTTGTCGAACTGGAACCACAACTTTCGTGGTCTTCCTGCTGGAGGAAAAGAAAGCAATGGAGTCAACCAAACAGAAAGAAAATAAATGTGGGGAGAACTTGGTAAAGATTCTGTAATTTGTTACTGTTTTTCCATCAATTCAATCCTGTACTACAGAAATTAATACAAAACTAGCTGGACAACATAAAATTAATACTTTTGCTAACTTTAGTTTAAAAAAGAAAACTGTCATTTAAATATTCATTTCAACTGAACATATTTCATCTAGCTCAACTTCTGCTGAAGCATTCCTTTATAGACAGAGCCCTGCAGATTACCAAAACAAGTGTGAGAAACTACCTAATTGTATGAACTTACATGCCTACCCACAAAACCACTTCAGATGGTTCCAAGATGTCAGAGTCACATCCTTCCTAATACTGCTAATTGAAGCTGATTCATAAAGCAAAATATTTTTGCAGACTTCTATAACAGTAAAACATGACCCCAGAAAAGATAAATGAACTGAGGGCACCTGCTCCTCTTGAGCTTCTACATAGTTCATTCAACATCAGGAATTCAGAAGCATGAATTCAGAAACATGGCTCATAATTAGAGAACGTGATATAAACCTTACAAGATGAGATTCACAGGCACAAAAAAACCTTAATTAGCTGAATCTAGCATTTTAAATACACCACTAGTATTCCCATTACATTCCAGAAAGACAGTTTAACTACAACACTGAAGTGTAAGAGAGCCAAGAGAAGCAATGTAAATATTCTAGTAAATGTATTAAAGGAACAGGTTAAGGAGGACACAAGCACTGCTTTTGACCCAAGCCAAATCACTATGATAGACACAGTCTCTTGCAGAAAAAGTGAAAAATGCTTTCTGGGTCATGGCACTACCCATATCACACAAAGTGTTCACAAAAAGAAGGTTTGGGGAACAAATGTCAAGTACCACAGTATGAACTATAATATTCTTAAGTCCTCTTAACATCAAAAAGCAAGCAGCTTAAACTCTGCTGGGTTTTTGTACAGGACAGATCATGTGTTCCCCCATGTGCTGCCTGGTATTTCTGATAATCTTAAAGAAATTACAAACGGGAATCTTCACATTACTTGCTTTCTGATGTGGGGCCTTTTTTCCCATTCAAAAAAAATTAAGTTAAATGTAATGATACATTTTAAATCCAAGTCTACAACTTCAAAAGTAAATGAAGAGATTTTTTTTTCCTTCCACTCCGTGTTTAGAACAACAAAACAAGGAAATTCTGTGATAAAATGGAAATACCATTTCATTAAGAAATAAAAAAAAAAAAAAGAGCAACATAGTCAGGAAAAAATAAGATGAAGATAGAAGCTTAACCTTATTTAGGTCAATTGCATAAGACAGACATATTCATATATTAGAAGGGTAGATGATAGTTTCTAAAAGAAGGATGAGCTGCCATTAAGGATTTGAGATTTTCCACTTACTAATACAGTATTGAAACAAGCTGTTTGAAGTTTTTTAATTTATGGCTATTTGGCCATTTCAGTCTCATTCCAGGGGGCATAAAAACCCTGAAATGGGTATTTAGCACAAACTCTGTTTAGAGGGCATTTGTTTGTTTTCTCATCTCTGACAAACTTCTGATACATTTCCTTGAAGAAGGAGAATCTTCTGAAGACTCCCTCAGGACTTGGAACTGCGGTGAAATTTCATTAGAAAACCACCTCTGTCTTCACAGCCTACCTGACAACAAGGACAAGGCAAGAGCTTCAAGCTTTCATTAAGCCCAGGGTGATGGAAGCCTCTTCATCAACATGTATTTTATAATCAGCAAACCTCAACTCTCCTTCCTCTCCAGTTTACAGAGAAAACTTAGATGACACACTCTTAATCTAAAATTTTTGAAACAAGTTTAACTGTACTCTTTCTTGGAAACTAGTTCACACATTTTTTCAGATAAGTCACTATACAACTATTTATGTTTTAAACTTGCAGAAAAACCCAAGCTCAATTACCACACTTTCTTCTTTCCCAAGTTCACTCATGGATTGCACAGAATGCTGTGCTGCAACTATTTCATGACTTGGTCTGATAGGATCACATTACACTCCACTTTCAATATTTATGTCAGCTACAAGAAAAAGAGAAGAGAGGACAAGGGAAAGGGGAAGTTCTTCTGAAGGGTTAACTGTATTAAGCCTGATTACACTCAAGTCTAACTTTTCTATCTACGTACTGCTACAACTATGCTCAATGCATGTTCTCAAAACTTCACAAAATCTATGCAATATTTTGGAGTTTATGAGCAAAGATTAAAAAGAGTGGTTTAAGCTTTTATTACTTCAGCGAGCTAGGAATAAAGACTAGCACTTCAGCTTTTGAGGGGAGATTGGTTTTTTAAAGGAAAGGGGAGGAGAATCCTTAGAGTTCATTTTGAAAGAAAGTCTCAAATCTCAGCCTATAAACACATTAAATACAATAAGTATTTTATATTTCCCTGAGCTACGAGTCTGTTGTGATGGAAAATGGTTGTAAATCATTTACTGCAAATTGGACCTAAGTACAAGTAAAAATGTACATGTTCCAAGATGGTGCCAAAACACAATACAAATTTATCTCAGACATATACCTATGTGACTTAATCCATATGAAGTAACAAGGTATACCTACATTTAAGAATTCAACCTAACTAACCTTTGAAAAGAGAGGGGTTTTTTTTAATCTGGGATAACATCCATTCATTTCCTAACATTAAACAATTAACAAAAATATTTTAGCACTGCATGGGTTGTTTTGGGGGTTTTTGAGCATGAACACACACTATTTTTCACAACAGTTACAGATACTTTATAAGCCAAACATATTCTTCAATGATAAGAGTGGCCATGTGTTGCCCATTTTTCACTGTAAAATAGCTAGTTTTCTCTGTTAGACAGTCTCAAGGACGATTTCTGTAAACATAGCTTTGTTGTTGTAAAAATTATCTTTTTACATTTCTTTCCCATGGACACAGACCCCTTTGACAGACACTTCTTTTAACCAATATAGTTAGAGACGGAAGTATTAACTTTCTCCAATGATCTGTGATTTCAAAAAGTGTATATAAGAATAAAACGAAAGGGGTTTCCCCCCTTTCCGCCCTTGCTCTGAACACGAACTTTCGGACTCCAGCTCTCATTATTTCTGCGTCTCGACTGATTACCGGGATAAGCCAAAATAACAGGCATCGCGGTAATAGCCATGAACTTATAAAAACTACATTCCTAAGTAGACATATATCCAAAAGGTTTCTGTATCTGCACACTTCTGCTCAATGTTAACTTTAAGAGCACACTATTAATTTCTCAAACATGTGGTTGTCTCATAAGCCCAGAAGTAAAACATGTTCATTAAAGAGATGGGGAAAGTTCCAAGGAAACTGCCAAAACTAGCATAATTATGAAACTATTTAACACTGGAACCAACTAGAGTCACACGCTGTGTCTAGATCACAGTGATGTCATCAGAAACACCCAGCCAAAAAGCACTAAAATTACTGCACTCCCATAAATCCACCTCACACCAGATGACAAACATTTAAAAGTTGAAGTCCAAATCATCAGGGTGGTGGGAAGGGATCCCTTAGCTCCTCGTGAGACAACGTATGCAATCCTGCTCCCAGGCTAGGACTCTCCAAGACACAGCAGAAGCAAATCCAATGGAAGACCACCAGGGTGGTTAGGGCACAGAAATAAACTCCTGCACTCTCTCTCAGGGGATATTGAGATAAATCAGGGTTGTTCATCCTGGTGATGAACAGTAGGTGATCCTACTGCTGCCTACAGCTACCTGCTGGGAGGGTACAGAGAAGTGGGAGCTAGTGGTGCTCATCTTTTCACAGTACAAATCTGAAACCCATGCAAATGTAAGCAGGGCAAGCACTTTTCCCTGAAGAAGCTGATCAGGTATTGAACTGGATGCCCAGAGCAGTGGTAGAGTCTCAATCCTTGGAGTTACTCAGCACTGTGCTGGCCACGCCCTGCAGCAACCTGCTCTGATTGGACTGGCTTTGGGCATGACATTGGACTAGATCATCACCAGAAATCATTCCAAATTGCACTATGATTCCCCTGCATGCAAAAATGAAACAGAAAGTAACACAAGCTTTTAAAAATACTACCTTTAAAATACACACAATGGTAAACACCATCAAGATCTTGCTTTCAAAGGGATACCCGATTCTTTTACAACACTATACAATTGCTAATATGCATGATACATAAATAGACAAATTGATTCATATTACTCTTCTAATCTCACAACACCACTTCTGGTAGCTAATAGGATAAGCATTGCTTACAAATCAGTACAGAAAATAATTTTTTTTTATTTTCCTAATGAACAGCAAACTAGAAGCATAACACTGAAACATAGAAAATCCAATTACCTAAATATGACATCTGTAAATCTTTTGCAAGGTGTGATTTAATAGTCTAATTCACATTAACTTTAAAATTATGTAAAGATATACATTTTTTTAAACTATGACACTACAAAATATTGAAGATGATTTAGCCAAATCAGGTTGTTACAATTTTGCAGAATAATTAAGGAGTTCTGTATCACAGATAGATATTATATTTATAGGTTCTATATATTCACTTCTAGTACCTTCAAAAGAGTATTTGAGACTGTCCATTTTTTTCACTGTAAGAAAACTCAATTTTAAATCTTTCCCAGTTGGCAAATCACATACCTCAGAGTGAGTGCTCAGAGACTGAGTTCTGTCTTTCTCTATGGCAGATGAGAACATGCTGGAAACTCTTTTTTTTTTCTACTAGAGATTTTTCTACTATTTCATGTAGAAACATGTCAAAACTAAACTCTTGATATTATGTCCCAGACTACCAGTGAGAAATACAAACGAATTTGGAACAGAGATGCAGGGAGTGGGGCAAATAAACAAGGGTTACAGTTTGGTTAAGCACAACAGACAAACTGGAGCAATCAAGAGATAATTTAAACAAGGTGTCAGCCTCCATTTGCCTCTTGTTGCATATGATCTTGGCTGATTAAAGTAACAGAAACAACGAGCAGCCATGACCAACAAGGCACACTTAAGATATCTGCATTAGATCAGGATGTTAAACCCACTCCCCAGTGTTACCCTAAACCATGTTTTGTTAATTCTGTATTAGCATAGCACAATGTGCTCCAAAATAGAGGTACAAATTAAAATCCACAGGCTAAAAAGCTGCCACAGAAGCTCCAAAGGTAAGCCAGGAAGCTTTGTAGGGAACCTATTGCATTAAAACCGTATCATTGTCCTATTAATTTCTGGACAACAGCCTCTCCCTGTGATGCTGCTACTGTTTTGTTTAGCTGATTATGCAGGGTATTTGAAAGGAACATTACTTTGTTTACAAGAAAAGGAGCTGTCAAGAGTCTGAAAGCCTATGGTGATAAGGTCATAGAGCCAAAGATAAATAAAACAGGCTGTTCTCCTGAAGTGGTTCTCAGAAATATGCCCCAATTTCTCAACACTCAAGAGAGAGTAACAAATAAAATGACTTGGTAAGTCTTTTTGAGGGGAGTCGTACAAATATCTTCTTCCTATTGTGTAAAGAAAGTTAGATTATAAACTGTTAACTGATCATCTAGTAAAGTACTGATATATTTATTGTAGTTTTAAAAAATTAAGAGGCCACCTACGATGATGTAAGTGCTTTTTAATAGAAATAAACAGTTCAAAATGACTTTTCTGCAATTTCTCCTAGGATAAGCTTTTTCAAGATTTCATTCTTTCTCATGTTACAGAAAGTTTGTGCAGTGCTTTGAGTGGGGGAATATGGGTGGGGTGGTGTTAATTCTGTAACATTATTCTGCGTTTAATACCAAACAAAGTGAAGTTTTGGTCCATGACTAGAACTCTCAAAACTACAAAAAAACTCCAAACAATCCAAAATAAGAAGTATTACAGTAGCAACTGGCAGCTACACCCCAAATTTGGCATTACTGTAGAAGCAAAGATGGAAGGGATAAAAAAAAGTCAATTCTGAAATATTTGTTCCACAAAACTCACAGTGTACAGAACTTTGATTCAGTAACTCTTACACCAGATTAACTGAAAGGAAAAGTCAAGGAGGACAGACACAGCAGAAAGACCAGTGCGAGGTGAGCTCCTTCAGCAAAATTGGCAACATGGGCTAAAATGCCCACATATTGTCTGTAAATGAAAATGAGAAAGAATTGTGACTAGAACAGTTTAAGCTGTTAGGACTGGAAGGAAAGAGTGACAGGAAATACGCTTGGCAGAACAGACTGCAAAGCTAAGAGAAGTGACCCACAATATTTTTATGCTCTTTTCCAACTCGTGTTCACAAACAAGCAAATATAATAAAATTAAGAGTGATAAAAGAACTGACACTTATTTCAAAAATTAAATTAATATATTAATAATTAATTTCCTAATAACAGGTTATATATTTCAAGTTGAAGCAGTTTATGTCCATATATGAAAACTCCAGACCAGTTTGACTGTTCCACTGTTATCCAGCCTAACACACAAATCAGGGCCTGTTAAAGGAGCATCTCACACTCTTACAGGTCCAGCTACTGAACTGGTCAGCATGGCAACAAACATTTTTCTTACACCACTGCATTTCTTCTGTGTACAGTAACAATATTTAAGCTTTTTTACATTTTTGTGTATGCTGTTTTGGAGGACACTGCACCAAAGACCAGACATACTCTCATCTTTGTTACAGGTTCCCTGAAATATTGAAAATGGCTGAGAACTACTTCTCCAGCACTTCTCAAGTGTGTTCCTGCAGTGCCCACCATGACATCAAAGCACCATTGTAAGCATGGCTGAGCCATATCACTGATTTATTCAATGACACCTGGGAACCATGAGCAAAAGCCTGGTCCCTTCAGGTCACTCTCTCATCATCTCTTCCACGTGCCAAAGGGGTAGCACTGGTCTCCAGCATTATTTTAAGTGGCACCAGACTTCAGCAAGACATCACTTTCCTTTGTGGTGGTAGAGGATCGGGGGTACTTGTTTCCCTGCACCATTCTGGTGGGTTGTAGTTGCAGCTCCATTTCACACTCTCTTTAGAGGGTACTTTCCCCTAACACACTTCCTACTGGATTTTATTAGAAAGTCAGACCCCATGTGCAAGAATTCTCTCCACCAAGCACCTGCCAAGGATGTAGTAATAATTTTTATTACAACGTGACCTTGCCACACACTTCCTTCAGAAGAAGGTAGAAGAGTGTCCAGACCAAATTTTCTCCTAATCCCAAACACTACTGAACAGCAGACCTACAGCAGGGTCCCAGCAAACCGAGTAATCCTCAGCTCTCAAATTTCCATCGTCACAATAAACCTCTGACATATAACAGTGAAAGGCCTGAGGCACAAAGCTTTGCCTGGAGAACTTGCTGCCCAAGCAAGCTCTTTTCAGTGTTGAGCATAATTTAGCTAGTACTTGGCTTTTAGCAGGTGCTGGGGGTAGAAAGACAGCAAAGAGGTTATGAAATGGCAATGGATTATACATGCCAGTGTCAGAAAGAAGAGTATACCCACTAGGGTCTCTCCAGGTGCTATAGATTTTCACAAGTATATATAGGTTAGTCTTATAAGTGACTAATTCTCTGTCAAAATTGTTTGAAACTAGTCAGTAGGTTCAAAATTTCATGGGGCAGTGCAAAACAAGGGAAAGAGAAGACTGAATTATAAAGTCATGCACATCTGGTTTCCTTAAACCTTCAATCTTAAAACCCAATGCAACTGAAAAGCAATTGGGTCAGAGATTTTAGCCTAGCAGTCCTTTCTTCCTCAATTACTGTCCGAGATAGGTCCAAGCCAAATTTGAGCTTGTGGCCATTCTTCACAGAACACACACCAGGGAATCTTTCTCAAGCTGGGAATAGTATTTTCAGGATTTTTTTGCCAATACAGAAGGTTCAAGTAGAAAGATTTCTCAACCACGGGTACAGAAAGACTGAAACACTGCAGCTTTCATTGCATTGTGCAAATTCAGAAGCATGTGCATTTCATTAAAGAAAAAGTAAGATCTCAGCATACAACACAATCTCCAGAAGGAGAGTGGAACACCAATATAATACCAACAAAATATCCCTCCCCTTTTTAAAAACTAAGCACAATCTTTACAAAAATAATAGTAATGGCTTTTTTAGTGCCATGTTAAGACAAAACTTTATTTCCTCACTTATTTGAAATAGTTCTTCGTGTGCAGTCTGCTTTTCATGCACCCTGTGAACATACATGCAATACTATGTAATTGTATTAATTCTATGTATGAATATTCAAACAGCTTTAATACATGAAAATCTACTGAGTATAACTGTGCATCAAATTTTGGATACTTCCATACACCTATCTGAAATATCATTTGTCCTTGCATAGTTATCTAACTTCCCAACTGATCAAAATTCTAAACACAGAAGCCCAGTTAGTTGAAAGCTTCATTATTAAGTTGTCTCAAGGAAAATTTCCACATAGTTTTTCAAAAATGCTTGTCTTCAAACTTTCAATTACATATTAATAGCTCTGCTGTATTTCTAACAACTCACTTGAAAACTTGTACTTTATTTTCATTCTTTCTTTTTAAGCTAAACTTCAGATACCACTATGGGGAAGAACAGATTTTCACTGAATGTCATTTATCAATTACACCTTACTTAAGTAACATCACTTAGAATTATTGGACTAAACTACAAAGTTGGCTGAATGGCTGCAAAAACTTTCTGGTTAATCAATGTAAAAAAGTACACATAGGACCAACTTGCTCAAAACATGCAGTTACAGGTTTTCTACTTATAATCAGTCTTTTCTTTTGCAATTGTCAGTCTGTAATGTGCAGAGCATTTCAGAGAACTTATTGCTATTTATAATGCACTGCTTTTTAAGTAAGAAAGCTTTTGAAACATGAACTTCAACCTAAATAAACAGTAATTTATCTTCTAAAGCAGTCAGCAGTCTATCACACAAAGCTACCAGAATGCTATATATTAAGTCAAGTGCAGCTGTCAGCACTACACTGTAAATGTGGCAAAGTTTTACGAAAGATGTCTATATTAAAACATAACATGTAAATTTTTATCACATTGGTTAGTTTAAAATACAGTATGCCTCCTCTCAGGCAGCATGGACTTTATACCAGGATTCAACATTTGTTATTCTTTCCAGTGAAAACCATGTGCATGCCACTCACTTCCTTACAGCAATTTGAACATTCAGAATTCAAATATACCTTTCTTAGTACTAAAGAAATGTTTTTTAATATCAAATTTTAAAACCCCACCTTCTTCCAAATCTGTGCCAATCATTTTGAATGGAAAATAATTTTTATCCTTGGTCTAATTTACAATCAAAGAGTAAGGACAGGTTTAAAACAAGGTAGGAAAGTGAGTGTCAGAAAGAAATGAAGTTGAGTGCCCAAGGGAACAAAATACATAAACATTCTGAAAGGAGCTGGGGAGATGGGACTGTTACTGTTTGTGCTCAACTGTGACTCCAGCCACGTGCAACAGGAAGAAATTAAAAACTGGACAACAGGATGGAGAAATAACATTGAAAACAACTTGAGGGAAAAATATGCATGTGGGAAAGTAAAAAAAGTTTGGAAACATCCTCTAATCTCATATAATGCCAAGAAGGAAAGCTCAGGAAGCATTTAGAGAGGAAGAAGAAAATAGTGTATCTTGTTTCAAATCAAAACATGGAACAACATCTGTAACAAAACTACTGAATAACATCAGCCAAGAAAAAAAAAATTTAAAAATTAAACCCACAGAAATAGCCTCTTACATCATTAATTAATCATGACTTTATCTATCAGTTTACACTGTGAAATCTGTTTCATAAATTCAAGTTTGACACAAGTAATCACAGGTACCATTAAGTCATCAACTCATTCAGGTTTCACTGATATTTATTTTACATGGTATATACTGGTTACAACGGTGGATAGTTGTAGCACCTTCAAAAACTAGCCTAAAGGTGTATTATCCAAAATACTGAAAATTCATCTAGGTGCCACTGCATTCCTCTCAAACAAAAAGAGACCTATCCTTGACTGATGTTTTTCATCTGCAGTCCTGATGAGCAACAGATAATTTCATTAGTCAGAAGGCAAATCCCTCACTTTATACGTAAGTTTTTCTGTAAATTTTAGATAATACCAATAATTAAAGGACTGGGACAATCCAGGGTTGTCCACCCATGGCAATCACCTAAGACCACGTTCATGCTTTAGCACCCTCCTGTGGCACAGACCATGGTCCTGTCACTCGTGAATCCACCACACACAGACAGATACCCTCCACTCACTCTATCCAGGCAGGTCTCCTCACTCTCAAACAGCCTGTGGAGCAAATCTCTACCCCACATCTCACAGACCAAACCAAACAAAGCTGGACACTGCAACTATCGCTTCTGAACGTGTCTTACATACCATTCAAATAAATATCCAAGGAGCGTTTTAAAATCTGAGTTCAACAAAAAGCACTGACAAATACATATTGCTGAAGTTCTCTGGAAATGTAAGGCTCTAAAACATATCACCTTGAGTCCTGCTTTATTCTAAAATCATATACAAGTCAACTGATTCTTGAAACTTACTATTGGGGGAGGAACACAAGTTCGTGATCCGTTGAACAAAGAGATTAAGCATTTGTTTTATACTTTTGTAAGAAAAAGATGCATCCAGCTTTCATACAGTTAACAGGCTGGCACATTGCTGTTTCCAAATTTCCTGGCAAAGAAGCCAGGATGCAAAGAGCCACCCATCTCCACTTCACATTGAAAAAATACTGAAGCATTGAGTGCCTAAATAGTCCTTTTTGTGTGTATGAGTCTCAAAATCAGGTTGTAAGCAGTAACAAAACGCTCAAATAAACAATATACTGCATATAAAGGAAGTTAGCACAGGACATGACTGTGGCAGTGCATCTTACTGATACAAGTCTCAACACTGTTTCTAAATATCCATGTTTTTAAATATACTGACTGTGCTCCATATATTATGACTGTCTGTCTTTAGAAACATGATCTGGCAGTTAGAACTTCATCCTAATGCTGCTTCCTTTGTGGAAGCACAGGCGCACTTACACGTAAGTAAGCACTTGTACCAAATGATGAACAGCAGTTTTCTATCCACAGGTAGTCTTTTTTTAAGCTATGCCATACTCTGACAAGCATTACAATGAAAAAAATACATTTAAAGTAGAAAAGATACATAAAAATTAATTTAAAATACAATTAAAGGGTGCAATTTCAATGTGGTGGTTGAAAAAAAATAAGACAGGTATTACAGGAGATAGACAACCTGTGGGGTTCAGTAGTTCTTTGAAAAATAAATTAGTAACAATGTAGATTAAGAAAAAAGATCCAAATTATGAAGCCAAAGGTTCATGCCAAATCATGATACAGGGTATTTTAAAGATATCAATTGTATGTATAATTTTACAATTTTCACAATAAAAACTCTAGATGACAAAAAAAAACCTAGCCACAGTACTATCATCTAAACTCCTTATAAATCTTTACGCCATAAATGTCAAAGCCAAACTTATCTGCAAATTTAAGTTATGAGTACTTCATACAGATGCAGCTTACCAAAGTGTCTTTTCCAATTAAAACTTAATATGTCACATAAAACCCAAGGATACTTCCACTTCTACTCCTCTTTTGTGGCTGAATTATAATCACATTACATGTACACTTGCCTATCATAATCCCTCTGCTCCTATCTGCAAATGTACTATATTACAATCCTTAATTACTTTCCCAAAAAGATTACTTTGTGAAGGTATTTTGTCAATGCTCATCAGTGTAGTATACAATTAAGATTCATATACACACAGTATATGTAGATACACTTATAGCTAAACTGACATGCAGTTACATATGAGTTTGTGCAGGTATACTTATATATTTATAAATTTATGCTTAAAGTGTGAGATATCTAATATCATTATCTATTAAGACATTGTTTTACAAGTACTTCCAGAAACAAAATGTCCCATAACTATCTCCATGGACAAAATTCATATTACAATTTTTCCCCTAGACACAGTATGCAAAATAGATTTCAGAGAAGAAACAGATATCCCAAATACAGAACATTTTTCACAAGTAATCCGTGGTCCTGTACTCAGCTTTGCAAAATAGTGTATGAATGCTTTTGGTGAGAAGTATTAAAGAAGTGATATTCATCTGTGGTATTCACAGTGTTCTATTTTACTAGAGAAATAACTTTGTATTTAATCAAAAACTTTGTATGTTATATGTTTTAGGGTAGGGAGAAGAATTTTGTCTATTACTTCTGCACCGAACATCCACAACTTTTCGTAACTATCCCTGTAAATTCAAGATACTTGGCTGGGTTGTTTCTCGCCCCATCCAAGTTTACACTTCAATGTGAAACATCTTCCTGCCTGATCAGGTTTTTGAAGTGTATAGATATTATAGACTTTTTTTGATCTAGCAAAGAGTGCTAAAAACATATAATTAAGAACATATTTATTAAGTAAGAATATGTTTGTTTTAGAAAACCAAGCAGAGCTTAGAGTTTTCTTTTAATATCAAGCCATCTTCACCGCTACATCATTTTAGATCAATCAGAACAGAAATGTATTTGGATTTGCAATAATACATTCTTCTTGCATCAGACTGAAGACTTCTCATGCTCCAAGCACAAAAACTAAATCTCTCCAAGCCCAACAGCCATGATGTGACATAGCAGAAGGCTCTAAACACATTTCTCTGGTTTCTCCATGATAGGGCCAAGTGGGGGTTTTTCTAGAACAAAAGCTTTGCATTGCAATTAGGCACTAAAGATTATAATAGACAGTAGCTTATTATTTTCAGAGAGTTTTGATCAATGTAAATCACTGATAACATTGCATTTGTTACCTCTGACTGGTAGGTTGAAGTGACGTGAACAGCACTCATTTTCAAGGGGTTGCACCAAGACATTTACATTTTGATTATTTACACATTCCTAAAATCAGAAAAGAACTTCAAGGCTAAAGAGTATACACAGAAAAGGCTGGGAATTACCAAGTTTCAGGGTACTGTACCTTCTCACTCTTTCCTTATCAATTTTGATTTACAGCTGCAGAAGGCAAGAACAGAGTAAATCCTGCCAGTAGCTTTGAGTTCTGTCCCAAAGGGAAAACAACCAAAGATGATGGGAACATTTCTCTTATGCACCTCCATGTTCTAAGTTTTTTGAACAAGAGTAAATCCTCACAAAAATATTTTAACCACCTCTAAACTCAACTTCAAAAGTACCACGATGGAGGGCCTCCAAAAGGCATTTTTGCTGACTGCTGCATCAGCAGCATGAAGGACAAAACTGCAAGAAAGACAAACAAAGCACTGAAAAGTAGCAGGACTTCTCAGTTGAATTGAACAAAAACTCCAAGAGCTGCTTTTTCAGTTTAAAAGTCAGGCACGATCCACACAGCGCTGAGGAAACAAATATGCAGAACTGGATGGTGCACATCACATCCCAGAGGACTCAAGCAGCACCAGAACACTCATCACTTCTTTTAATAAAGGGACTCCACCCCTTTATTCCGTCCCTCACTGCTCCTATGCAAATATTACACTTGCCTTAATTCACTCCATTATGCTAAATCCATCCAGCCACCCATATTCATACAACCAGAAGATATATAACTCACATAACATCTCAAAGTACACACCAACCACAGACCACTAGTCCAGCTGAGTCCTTTCCTAGCTTTACGACTCTTACAATTGTTGAAGGAAGGTGTTCCAACCTCTGTACTAAGTTCTGAACACAAAATCTTCCTTCTCTTCCTAATGTCAGGAGGGAAAATTGGGAAGTACTCTATTTCTGCCTTTCACATTATAGTCTCATGTTGTTCCCCTGCTGCAAGTGCCATCAGCCCACAGCAGGCATCTGGGAAAGCACCAGCCCTGTGGCAGTATATACATCAGAGAGCATCATTAAAATCACCAAGAGGAAGTTTTCTTGTATTTCCAAATATGCAAAGAGATATTCAGTTTCCTAGGGCTGCTTAGCCCACAAACATCCTGATCAAGTTTTTTTAAAAATCCTTCACAAGTCTATCCAAGAAATGCTTTCAGGCACCAGACTGATGTTTTGGGTGCCATATTTTAGCTCACAGAAGAAACATGACTTATGGTAACCCTAAAGATCAGGGGACGTTAGTTCAATTTATAGACACCTTCTCATAAGAAAATGAGATGATCAAAAAGCTCCTGTTGGTGTCAAAATCCTATTCATCCAGGATGCTAGGAATCTTCTTCAAAAATTATTTACTCCAATATTGACAACTGAATAGTGCCAAAAAAGTAGCGCCAAAACCAGATGATCAGAAATAGAAGTGAGACACCACAAGGATGACAAAACACAAAAGAAACATGAAAGCAAAATAGTAGAAACAAAAAGCAAAGTACTTTTTAAGAACAGCATCTCTAATACAAAAGAAATATAACCTTCAAAGAGTGCAAGCCATAGCATGGCAAGTCACTTGGCGTAATCTAAGTAAGAAAGAAAAAAAAAGCAGTAGACATTGCCCATATTTTCTTTCTGATTTCTCTCTTTTGCTATGTAAAACTCAAATGTGTGGTTGTCTCTCTACAAGATTTTAAAGGATCCAAATTTACCAAGTGGCTTATGGTACGTAAGATATGTAAGTCTACCAAAATAATTTGGAAGAAGGTGGTCTCTGAACAATAGCCAAACCAAGGAGTATGAGAAAATTCCCACTAACATCTTGCAGCAATACTTCAATCAACTATGAAATACTAAGTGGAACTACACACAGTGGTAGATCTTAGTTCCAGCATTATTAAATGGAAAAAGAAACCTCACTCATTTGACAGTAAATTTTAATTTGGCATTTGAATGTAGAAGTATGTCCAATAATTTATTTTGATCATATGAAGACACTTACATACACAGCTATTACCAGATATATATTAAATAACACAAGACCTATAAAAGTTATTGGAAACAGGTTTTTCCCCATACTAATGTACAGTAATTTAGATAACTACCTTTTAAAAGATCTTTATATCCTACAACACAATGTTCAGAAACCAGGTGCCAGTATGCACCTCAGATACACCAGGAACAACTGTATGTAATGGAACCATATGAGGCAATGTAAGTAGAATGAAGATGCTACATTAAAGCATTTCAGATAAGCAATGAAAGGTATGTTTGTTACCTCTACATATCTAGCAAGGTTTGGGGTTTCCTTCCCCCCTCCCCCAACATCCTTCCTTTCTGGAGGAAGGAGCTCTGGTTCTCAGGTGGAAGGAGCCTGAGTTTGAGTTACTTTGCCCCAGTATTACCTTTCAAGCAGAGTTTGGGATGTTCTCCAACTCAGGTGGGAGGCCAGCAGTGGGGGGAGACTAAATTCATTACGCATTTTGCTGAAATCCATGCAGGTGGATTATTGCAGCAAAATTACAAAATACCACCATGAGTGTATAACAGCAGCTTGTTATGAGATATTCAGTAAAACATTTTATTGAATAAGAGTACAATAAAACCAGCTGTAGCAAACCATGCCCTCCAGAGAATCATGAAAGACCCTGCCACTCGCGTGGTATTCTATGTAAATGCCTCTAAGCACAGAATTAAAATGGTTAAGTATTTTCAAATTAATCTTTGGCCAGAGAAACTACTGGTTTCAGAATTTCATTAAGAGCAATACATATCACAGCAATGAAGCACATCAGGTAAAGCTACTGACCTACACATGAGTTCTGCCAACTGCAGAAGCTGCTGGGCCACACACAAGGTGAGGGAAGGGCCGTGGACAGCAGGGGATGAGATGGCCAAGCTTAGCAGGCAGGGCAGGGCAGGGCAGGGCAGGGCAGGGCAGGGCAGGGCAGGGCAGGGCAGNGCTGTGTCCCCAGGCAGGCAGGGCAGGCAGGGCAGGGCAGGGCAGGGCAGGGCAGGGCAGGGCAGGGCAGGGCAGGGCAGGGCAGGGCAGGGCAGGGCAGCCTTCTCAGCAGGTACAGTCACGGCAGTGAAGCAGCAACGCTGCTGTCCCCAGGCTCAGCTCCTGCCCTGCCAAGCAGCCTTCTGCTCACCCCACGCACGCAGTGCCTGGCCCCAGCAAAAATGAAAATGAGCTGTCCACATAGCAAAAACACCAACAGGCAGCTAATGGCAATAGAACAGAGTTTAAGCCCCAGTGAGCTTTGTCTCTGAATTGCTACGTGCACTAGAGACCAGCTTTGAAATTCAGTAAGCTCATCAGTTTTATTAGGGACTTCTTCCAGCAACTTACGTGTTGCTAGAAGATCTCAGCTGCAGATACAGGAGCAGGAGAACTGATTTACTGATAATGTAACTCAACGTGTGCGGACATAATATCTGCAGCCTCACACAATAAATAAATTAATAAACAAATCACCCAAAGCCACACTGACCCCTCTTTTCAACCAAATTCCAAGGTACATTACTGCTAATAAGTTTTTTTTCACCAAGTCTTAGACCATAGCAAAAAAAAATAATGGTGGAGAAAAATGTTTGCATTTCACATTGCTATTATCATTTAAATTTCTATTTAAATGCATAGCACATATTACCATTCTCTATGCTTAATGAAGTATATAGTTTTGTTCTCATGAAAGGGGCAATTTTAATTAAGAGACTGGGAAAGTAATGACTTAATAAAATGGATCATAAGTGGCATGACATTCCAGTGGTGTATTGACTTCAGTCTTAAATATTTAACATTCTACTGAGAGTATAGAGTGGTTTTATAGATACATATGAGAAACTTTTGATGTTTTATTTATCAAATATTTAAACAGGCCATGAAAATAGAAATTAAAGCTCCCAAAAGAATAAATAGAAAAACATAACAAAAGTAGCATTCCCGAGAGGGTAAAGAAAAGGCAATTTTTCCTAAAATAAACTGGGGGTTTTTTTTAGTGAGAGGTTATAAACAATTTCATTTATAAACAGAAGCATGATAAAGACTATTATTTGCATTTTTACTGTCTGAAAAAAAATACCTCTATCCAAAAACTCTATGCATACTACCTCTGCTACCAAACCAAATAAGTATTTTGAAACTCCCACAAGAAAGTGTATAAGTGTTCCATTTTTTTGAATTATGAGATTCATCCAAATAGAATTCAAATTTGAATTTTTAATCACACAAAATTAAACTCAGAGAGACAGTACTATATAACTTATTTTGTCAGATAAATACTTCTCAATCTTTCAGACTCATTAATCTTGAAGAAATGAACATTTCCAAATACTGTAAGAATTGGAAAAAGTTACCTTTTCCTTCTAATCAGTTGCTATGTTAATTTTCAGCCTAGTTCAGATCAGGATTCTGAATAGAGCAAATATTTATAGAAACTAGTTCAGCACTGCAGAAGTTTCTAAGGGTTGGCTTTCTGATGGGGAGTGTATTCATACTACTCACTTTTCACACTCCTTCACTTCAAACAAAATCTATTGTGCAACAGCTCCAACAAACCTATATTAACATTCAAAATGAAGTAGCAATTGAAGCACTACGGGTTTGTTAAATGAAAGAGGTGGTTGAAGCAGGGAAGGGGAGTTTGGAAAGGCAAAGAATAAGCTCAGGCAGCAGAACCACACCTTACAAGGCAGCAAGTGGTGATCTGAAGTACATGGTGAATAGGAAGTTGAAAATAGGTTTTACTGCCTGAGAGATCTCCTAAGAGTAACTTTGTCAATGTTCCAGCCTACCAAACTGTTACATGCATAGGCTGACCTGAATGTCAATAAACATCTCTGTTCTCCTCCCTTCCACAGCTTCCCGCCTGCCTCTCTGCCATTGCTAAAACAAGATCAGAAATCGTAGCGCAGGCACAAATAAAAAATAAAAATCTCCATGCCATGCAAGACTGATCTGTTGCTCATTTAGAATCTTTGCTGATTAATCAGTATACACTGAAAACCAAGCAGCACCATACTTCAGTATTTGCTTATACATACATGGTGCTCTTCAGAAGCAGAACAGGACACAGATTAAGTCCCCGTTGTTTTGAACAGACTGCACATTGCAGTGAACCAAAACCAGAGCAAAGGCAGATTATCTATGTTTGGGAATATACTTGTGTTTCCTAAATTGCAGGAAAGAAGATAACTTTGCATGAACAAAACCCAGTAACAACAGTAAACCTGACATGAATTTCTATTCAAGAATAGTAATAAATAGCAAGATGTGATTAATGCAAGAAGCTCCATCAAGTCAGCACAACTGACAGGATCATACCACACTTGAATTAATTAATTAAGTGTTCAATGAAGAAAAAAATCCATGTACAAAGGAAGTTTTAATGCTATTATGACCTGAATGAGTTTACAAGGCTACTTTATAAATCACTTAAAACATTATATGTCTCCATAGAGACAGGAATAAAAACTTAAAAGAGCAGAACAATCCACTTAATTATGTCCTTGCTTTCTGCCTGTATAAGATTTTTATACACAAGCCTTTTGCACAAATCCAATAAATACTTTTCTTCAAATGAAAAAATAAAAGTATAAAACACTGGTGTGTGACACGTTAAAGACACAAGTAGCACTATTAGGAGTTTCAGTTGGGTAAAGATATCCAAGAATATCACAGTCATAAAATGTAAAATGTCATACACCAGACCTTTTAGATGGGCAAAGCTCACAGTTCAGGCATGGAAAACACCAGGACAGAAAAAAAAAATAACTTAACCGTTAAGATCATTTTAAGAAGAGGCAGAAGGAAGTGGCAAGCAAGGAACAGGTATGTGTATGATGCTGTTTTGATAGTTTTCAAGCAGAGCAGGACAGGACAAAATTGAAAGAAGGGCACCACCACTCAAAAACCTAAATCCCACCACACCATGCTTTCTTCATGTTTCTGTTACAGTGGAATCTCACACAGGGGATCTCTTCACAACTGCTAGCTGTAATTCCCTCAGGTTTCTCTCTCCTTGTGTCACTAGCCATCATTTATTCTGCAACCAGCAAACTGCCTAAAAGGTCTTTCCCACAAAAGATGAGAAAGGAGCATATCAGATTGTTCTCTGCTCAGGAGAGCTCAGAAGCCTGTTAAATCAGAAATCATTTAGTAGCAGTGTCAGCAGATCGTAAAAAAATACTCCAAGAGCTGGGATCCACCTCCTATTAGCAAGCAACCCTCACAGAACTCATACCAGTCCCACCAGTGCCGAGGACAGGAGAGAGGATCTTGGTATTAGCATAATCATCAGATTGGTTTAACACTGGGTAAAGACATTCAGTGTTAGTTTCAAATTAGCTGCAGTTTACCCTTAAACAGAGTCAGAATCTTATCATTGCACCTGAAACTAGAGAATCTGTGGGCCAGAATCATCAACCTCTAGCCAGGTCCAGCACAGGCAGAGGGGAGATGAGTGCTCATGAGCTGGCAGTTCTGAGGCAAGTCTGTCCCTCACCAGGTACTAAGATACAGGTCAGTTCAATGAGTCAGGCTCCTTGGTCTCATAACCTTGATCCTTGCTTTTTGTTGAAGCTCAAGATGAGAACTGGTGGAAAAAGAAACATGTAGTTGGAAACAAAGTTCACTTTCAGATTTCTGAAAAATTGTATTTTGCTATTTCTGTTTCAAAAAGTTTTCCAACGTTCCTGAAAGCAGCACAACTGTCTTTTGTCTCATGAAAGTATGCTGCTGCTTTGACACACAAAAAAAGCATCCACCTGAAAAACTATTCAGCTGCAAGACACACTGCCTCTGAGAGTAACCCTTCTCTCCTCCAAAGGAACATCTCCCTGGTGGTGCCCTGTAACCATAGGATTAGTGTACCTTATTAGGCACTTCAGTGAAAAAGGCAGCAAGGCTCCTGAAGAAACACAGCCAGGAACACAGCCCAGAATAGAGACCCAGACATCCAAGCTACCAGTCACACACAACGCAGCAGCAGTTCCATTAGATACAGCTCAATATTGAATAGAACCAAAAATGTGAGGGTCCTGCTTTGAAAAGCAGAAAAATACTGCCCTGTGCTGTTCCAAACACATATCTTCTTTGGGGATGTTTTTCTGCAAGATAAAAGACACTAAAAACATCACTTTGCAGAAGCTATGTTTTCACCCAAAATTCCAGAAGTAAAATGACTGAGCAGCTTTAGCATACTCTTTTTTTTCAAGTTGACGGGTTATACAGACACCAGTAGAAGTGAATCTCAGACTTTCCTACAACTACATGCGCAGGTCACTTGGTTTTACTTGACTAGGAACAGAAGTGCTTAAACAATTGGTATACGGGTGATAAACTACAGTTTTATAAGCCACATTTACGAGAGGAATACTCTTTGATATGCAATAAATGAAGAATAGATTACAGTATCTTGACCTTTAGATTACAGTCCTGAGAAGGGAAAGTTAACTGCAGAAGATTTAGCATCATCCACAACTAGAGGATTTCAGATGAAAAGAACTGGTGCATACGCCTAAGCAGATAAAAGATACGTCCACCATTAACTCCATGCCACACAATTGCTTTCAACTTTTATATGGATACAACAACCATACTTCATTTTTGTACAAGTCAAGCAAAGTAGAACATCCTTAACAGAGCAGGAAATGAAGTTTTAGTCATTGCACAAAATAAATCAACAAAAATATAATGTCTGTTGATGACAATGAAACCACTAGCATATGCACACAGGACTCTGATCTATTCTGTCCACCAGATGCTCTCTTTGTGAAAGGCTGGTAAAAAGAATTCGAGTTCATTGTGGCTTAAGCAGATTTTTCTCATGCTGTTAAGTATTTTTCTAAAGTTTTACTGCAAAATCTTAATGTTCTTAAGGATCATAAGCAAATATCTACGATGAACAACTTATAACCCACAGGCCATATGCAGTGTGGCAGGACAATTCATCTAACTTGTTCCCTTTGGCTGCCTCTCCTAAGAGCCTCAGCTGCACACCAGATGACAGCAGTGGAGCAGGCAGCCTGCTCCCCACAACCATTTTATCTAGGGGGCTTGTAGCCTCTCCCCCATCATATAACAAGCCCATCTTTAAATGCATGCTGGGAAAAGGGTTGAAGAGCTTCCAGGAAAGATGACCACTTCCCACTGCCAGAACAATGCATTTATCCCACAACACCATCACTGTCCACATCTGAGGAACATATGGGAAGAGGACCATCAAAAAGGCTGAATGAATTGTATGGAGTCAGCAGCACACCCTTGTCTGCCCTCTTTCTCAGGTCTTCATCAGACCCTGCTGGGGAAAACCAGCGGGGTAGCAACTTAAACACCTGGAATCCAGTAGGTACAGGAAGGCAGAGACTTCCAGAAGGCAGTAGAACTACACACACATACAACACAATCCAGATGATGTTCACCTACAGAAAGTGTTTCAGAAGCTATGAAATATGACACTCTCCTGCCACTGGGAGCAGCCCACCCACCCAAGGATTGCAACACTGCTGTCTACTGTGCTCCCCATAGCAGAGAGCAGAGCAACATTGATTGCATTGATCAGGAGGCCTCTCGGCTCCTTGAACTGCATGGAAAACCACAGTGGTCCTTTGAAAAGCAGTCCTGTATTACCAACACACTTCGGTATACCAGGACTGATGGTCTTGGGGTTTAATTCTAAGTTTACTACACATTACTGCTGCTGCAGCAGTTGTCAATTCATTTCAGAAAACCCTAAACTAATCTGAAATATTGAATAATGCTGACAAGTTAACAGGCCTAACAGGCTTTGATATCTAATGACACCAAAAGACATTTTCAGCTTTAACTGAAAATACTTGCAAATTAAATAACTCAAATCAATAGAACCCTTTACAAGACAAAATCTTCCAGAAGAATGATTCACGCATACAAAACCAAAAGGGAAAAGCAGTTTTGCATTGTTGATCTCCCAGTTAGGTGCAATACATAACGACTTACACTGAAAATGAAGGACTACACCTCATACCATTCTGGGCTCCACAAACCTTTGCATGGTAAAGGAAACCAAGTGGATCCCTTGTAAGCCAAGGTGAGGCCTCAGGACATGGCTTCTTAGCAAGGCAGTGGCAGAACCACTAAACAAACACGTGGCAGAAGAGGGAAGGAAAAAAATTCGTATTTCTTAGAGGGATCAAGTTTGCTCCATTTGTTCCAGAGATAAAGAAATAGATATTTACATTCAAAGTTCACACTTCCATCACAACTGGAGTACAACTAGATGGTCTAGAGTATTGCCAGTAGCACAGTGCAATTTCCCTGAGGTTTGAGGGCCTATAAAGAGGGAAGACAATGACTTTTCCTTAAAAAAGAAAACATACGTTGAAACCTGAACACTTACCCATTCTTCAGGAAGAAGTGAAGCTCATTGAATTTATTATTATCCATAAGCATTCAAAATAAAACACAATCTATATCAGTTGTGCATCAAAATTATTTAACAGGAACCACCCTTCAAGTGGAGGTATTGCAAGTTAAGTCACAAGTAGTAAGTAAATAAGGGGCATTCTTCTGCTCTAAGTTGTATCTAATGATTTATAATTCAATCATACCCTTTTAGAGAAAATACTGCTCCTTTCAAAAAGAACAAGCTATAATTTCAGAGTACACTTTATACTAAAAGAATTAAGAGTATTTTGTCTTTTGGAATTTCAAAATGCTTTTACCAAAGGTGGATAAATTACAGGGTTTTTCCACTACAATATCTGTAATCGTGCCCATTCTCAAATAGTAGGTTCTGCTGTAATGAGGAGCTAAAAAACATTCCAACATATTTATCTATGCTTTAATCTATCAACAAATGAGGAAAAACTACTTCCTCTTCAAGGAAATATGTTAAAATGCATTACCTCACCTCATTCCCCATTAAACTACACCAATCCAAACTCTTCGCCCAACTACATGAAACAAAGCTGGATTGTAAGGTCCTGATTTGATGTCAGCTGGATTGGGACAAATCTGGAATTACTCCAAAGTAAATCAATTGAAGTAGTCCAGACCTACACCAGGGAAAGCTCAATCAGAATATGACCCTAAACTTCTAGGAATGATGCCAAAGATGATATATAAACCCTTTCTCCCTATACCTTGGAACAAAGACACTGACTATTGGCATTACATTTCCTTGCTGTAAATAGGTCAGGAAAAAGGTGAGTAAAGATCAGTAAACGTACAAGGATTACTCTTGATCTTTCTACTTTATACACCTGTATCTACACATCAGAACAGGTTCTCTGTACTTTTTAAAGACAAATAAACCATTCACGTTAGTACTTTTACTTGTCTTAGTAAACCTATTTTCTGGAACATAAATCAGCAATGTTGTGGTATCTGAGCTTCAATTCTTACGTTGCAGTAATCACTGTCAGTCTCTGTTCCTGTGCGAACGGGTTCCTTTCCAAAAATTCAAGAATACGTACCATGACATCACTCCAAACACTAATTTACCAAATTAACCACAGCAAAAAAAAAAACCAAACAACCCTTCTACCTGGTGCACCACCATGAAGAGTGAAGACTTACGCTGTGGCAACCTTGTTCTCAAAGCAGCTGGTGTAGGTTTAAACCCTGAGCTGTGTAACAGCAAATGCAAATTCTGTCTCATCAGTGACATACAAGTCAACTTCTCCTCCCCAGATGCTTAGTACACACCAAGGGCGAGTAAAGGGGCTGTGGCAGGGAGGAACAGCTCTGCTGGCTGCCTAGCACAGACCAATTCAGTTAGTTACTTGTCCAGGACTACCCTGCAGAACAGTTCCTCAAACAGATGAACACCTGTATCACCCTCCTCCCTGTCTCCGTGGATAGTCTCCTAATACACAAACTTACAAATAGAACACTCATAATTATCTTTCCAAGTGTTGGCATTTCCGTTACTTACATACTTCAAAAATCATGTATTAACACACAGGTTTCTGGCAAGATGATGTGCTATTTTCCCTGCTAATTTTGATGTGATGCTAAAAGCATGAGATACAGAGCCACTGAATTATCTTCAAGGGGACCTGTGTCAGGAATTAATGTCCAGAAAACCTGAACAGCCAACAGCCCTGCCACCTTTTGGAGGTACCTGTAAGTTTGACAAAGTTTTCTTGAACATGAGACCTCTAAGTAGATTTTAGAAAACTCATGTACTTAGACACGCAAACCTTGTTTGTACTCATACATATCCCAGAGACAATAAATACTTTAACACAGGTAAACTCATCTGAAATATCTAAGCATGTGCAAATCACTAACATCAGTTGGAGGTTTTAGTAGGGCTTTTTACCTACTAGCCTGTTGACTATTTGGGATTTTTTCCCACAAATACAGCATATTAAGCTGCACTAAAAGCAATTCTATTGCATTCATATTGAAATCCACAACTTTGAGACACACAACATACTCCAGAATTCTAAAATACAAGTTAAAATGGTCAATGTTGCATTAGCTCTAATATTTAAATTGTGCCATCCATTTCATTGCTACAGTGTTGGTTTGCTGCATGTAATTTCTTCAATTCCCTAGAAGCACAGCCACTTCACAGAAAAGGTACTGGATACTATCATAGCTGGTACAGAACAAAATCTCTTTACATTTCAACAATGCACTTTCTAACTAGTGTTTTGCCAGGAGCTCAACCTGACATTCTCATTTTGCAGCCTAGAAAGCTCTTACATGTCATCTCCTCTTTCCACACAGCATATTCAGGTGATTTGCTTATAAACAACCATAACATTCACAATCCTGAATTTTCCAGAATATAGCTCTACTATGTAGTATAAATAATCTGTAGTCTACAGTTTTCCAGTGGCCACAAAATGTGTGAAGATGGGTCCATGAGAGGACTCCAGAAAAAAAAATTGGTTTTGTTTGAGGTAAGTTAAATATACATTGACTACCATCCAGCTTGCCGTGTGTGACAGCACCTGCCCACAAAATAGTCAGAAAATGGCTCTTCCTGCTCTCACTGCCATACTAATTGGATTAACGTGAAATTACAACCAATGCAAAACAACTGTTTAGCCATGCACTTAGTGTTACCCATATTTCCTGTCTTAACTGTTCCTTCTTACCATCAAGCAATAATGAAATTAAAAAGTCAGATATAAAGTTGTCTTTAATATGCATAAATACAACAGGTAAGAGGAGTTGCTGCTTCCTCGCTTGTTAAGTCACATCACAATCCCCCAAGCAAAGGAATCAAGAAAGAAGCAGAAAACAAGGAACTACAGTTTTAAATGAGTAAAAGAAGGAACATGGGCTTCCTCTGAGACAAAAACTCTTCCCCTCCACATGGGCAACACTACTGAACTGTCAATATTTGAACTACTTCACAAGGAAAGTGGGATATGTAGATTTTAACTGTCAAGAGGTGTAAGAGGCAGCTCATTGAAGTGAAATTGCATTGCAGGACAGAAGTCGTACAGAGATGAGCACAGAAACAATTCCTTATGCAGAAAAGAGAAGCACCTGCTTCTGGTTAAAACAAACAATACATGTTTTGACACAGGCATTTGGCATAGGTTTACCATTTTTCATGTGCATGAATAAAGAGAAATGTGCATATCTGGGGGTCAAACATCTTTACGAGCTGTTGGTTTACATAATTTGATTTCCAATTTTTCTTTTTTTCTTTTGATGGAACATGACTTGCCAGTGGCAAGTTACAGTCAAATTATAGAATCAATTTTAGAAAATGATATGGAAGCAGAAACAAAAAAGGAAGCAGGGGAGAAATGGGTTTAAACGGCTGTTACTTGTGCCCTATTTGATAACAATATGTTCAACAATATACAAATTTCCATAACTAAGACACGGTGAAATGCTTCAGTCAGAACACACTCCCAAGCACAGCTTGCAGCTTCTATGCCAACTAATCTCTAATCCCAATATGCTCCAGTTCCAGGAAAAGTCTGAGAGATTGTTATCTAGCATTTGTTTTCAGAAACAGTAGCCCATGTGCAACAAGTTCATAACACTTCAATTTTCAGTAAATGAAAAGCATTCTTTTCCATCAACAAAGATAGTATTGAAAAAAATTATAAGACCACGTTTATAAACATTTGTTGATTCAAAACTAACTTTTGAGATTCTGAATTCTCACTATGTTATTTGCCAAAAAACTCAGTTTTGAAAATTAAGCCATTCTGCTGCTTCACTCCCTATGTTGGGGTGAATTTGGCAAGTGCATTGACATGGCATTGCAATACAGACACTACGTCTTGGATGCTCCCATGTACCAAAACTCTTGGGAGCAAAAAAAACCCACTGGCTATAGTTCAGAAAGATCAGTTCAATAGGTCAGTTGAGAGCTAGTAAATATATAATTTAGTGGAATGAGACTGATCAGACAAGGATATGCTTAGACAACACATGGATGAGTGAAGAGGTTACAAAAAGAAGAGGAATCAGCTTCTACAGCCAACTGTCAAAGCACAATTACAGGTAAACTGGAATTCTAAGCAGAAAGGAAGAATCTAGTTAGAAAGTCCACACTTTATGTATTTTTTAAAAAAAACACACATAAAAGAACAGAATAAGAAAAAAATAAAGTCATTAACAAAAATAGTTAGAGTCACAGATTAATTTAAGAGTGTCTGCCCAAAAGCACAAGGCTTTAAAAAAGTACAAATCCAAAACATGTCACATAAAGCACTGATTTCTGTTGAAATACAAGTTGATCCAGAAAACAGAAAGCCCCATATCCACATCTATTTTAGAACAAATCCATGGAATAACTGTGTTGTAGTAGTCTGCTCTGAAAATATTTTCTTCAAAGTATAGAAGAAAATAATATATTAAACTATTAAGTCTGAAATACGACAGATTCAATAAATTCAGCACTATGCAGGATTCCCCAAAAAATACATACATGTGGAAAACTACTCCAACACATCTAAAATTAGGATTACATCTTTCCAAAATATGGCACCCTGACAAGGTACCACCAAAATAAGTGAGCTATTTCTCAGCTAGTCAGGTGTTCCAAGGCAAACAAGTGGAATTCTTCACGTAAGTGTGCTACACTCACCTGATCAAACAATCTATTCAGAATTACCTTTAAAGATATGAAAGCTTAAAGGATAACCAGGCACCACCCAAAAGAAAAACAAATTCCTCTTTACATCCATCAGTTTCCTTTAATCTCTTCTCACCTAACCCACTTGTTCATTTAGCTGCCTCAGTGTTCCTCCACGTACTACTCCTATCTGCATTATCCTTTCCTTTTGCTACTTGAGAAAGACAGAATTCCAACTGATGTTCCACAGAAGACCAAGAAACTTCAAAAGTCATGCTCCAAATAACTATCTTGCACTAAACAAACAACACGATAAATCTGGTCTAAATTATTTAGTGCCTACTTTTGTAAATGTGCTTGGGACACTACAGCAAGTCAGAGTGGACTCCAGAAGAGCTCCCTTGGTTGCAGGATATGCACGTTTCCATCTGACTGCCTCAAACTTTACCTGCTGAAGCTGCAGTCTCTGAGCTGCAAGGCTGCTTAGCAGCCTACAGAAAGGTCATAAATTGAGGTACAGTACTAGCACCACACAAGCATTCAAAAAAAAGAGGTCAGCCCCCAAACCTGGAACATTGATATGGCAGTTAAAAGAAAGTTCATGTACACTTTATGTATAAAGAATTGAGACATTAATGTATGTAACTCAGATTTATACATAAATAAACATATTTCTGTTCTTGAATTTAAAGAACAAACTGGTTTTTTGGAGGGCAATGAGTTGTTTAAAACTTGAAAAGTGTTATTTCCTTTCTGGCAAGGGCATGTTTCCAAACACACAACTGACATCTTAATAAGGCAAAGAGCCAGTCTAAGCCAATATACCCAAATAGTAATAAAAACCCCAAACAATCCTTAATTCTAAATACTTATATATTAGAAAAGCAAAAAGGCAGCTTGGGATAGATGATAAGAAGTCTAGTCCATATGCCTAAGACAAACCAACTGTATGAGTATGCCAAAAGATGAAGTACCACAAATTATGACAAGGCAACTGGGGAACCTGAGGCCTTGAACCTCAACAAAACCTCAACAGTTGGCAGGCATCACTAATTCTGGAAAAGAGTTGTTTTTAAAAAGCAGTTCTCCACTCAGATAACAGCTATAAAATAATACACATGTCAAGTTAGCTTTTCAGCTACCAGCACTGCGCTATGAGGACTGTCTTTCAATAATTTTTGGCAATCCAAAGAAAACCATCAGTTTAGAAGGAGGTAGTTCAGGCAACAGAAGGAAGAAGGTAACAGGAATTTGAACTTTACTTCCAAAATGTGAAAAGTAGGAACTTTTTGCTCTCTATCAGTACTGCAGTAGATTCTAGAGTACACAGGAGCACAAAATATAGCTCAGCAAAAATATGAGGTGTCTATGCATGATAATGAGCCTACAACATTGAGGTTTGTCAGTATGAAGATAAGGACTTCACTGATTCATGCTAGACTGGGTTGGCAGGGTGAGGTTTTTTTAGCAGGGATCTACAGGGGTGGCTTTGTGAGAAGCTGCTAGAAGCTTCCCTTATGTCTGATGGAGGCAATGCCACCTCCAAGAGGGACCTGACACTGGCCAAGGCCATCAATGATAATTATCATATAACAGAGTTAAGATGGAAAAAATCTATTGGACAGAAGCAGTTACAGCCAGAGTAGAGAGGAATAAGGACATGGGAGCTAAAAAACCCTGAAAAGAATGAAGGCCAGTGAAGGATGGGAAAGAGGTGCTCCAGGCATGGAGCAGAAATGCAGCTGCAGCCTGGGAAGGACCCCGTGCCAGAGCAGGTGGATGCCTGAAGGAAGCTGTGAGCCCATGGGAAGCCCTCAATGGAACAGGCTCCTGGCAGGACCTGTGCACTCATGGGGAGAGGAGCCCACACTGGAGCAGGTTTGCTAGCAGGATTTATGATCTATCTATCTATTTATGATTTAACTATCCACAACCCCCATCACGTGTCTCCTGTGCCATTGGCAAGAAGAGGCAGAGAAACAGCAATAGAGGAAAGCCCAAGAAGATGGGATGGGTAGGAGAAGGTATTTTTAAAATTTGGGTTTACTTTTCATTATCCTACTCTGATATGATTGGTAAAAAACTCAGCTAAATTCCTCTAGTCTGTTTTGCCCATGACAGTAACTGGTGAGCAATCTGCCCCATCTTTATCTCAACACATGACCCTTTCATTATATTTTTATTCTTGTCTAGCTGAGCAGGGGAGTGATAGAGCAACTCTGCTGGGCACCTGACAGCCATCCAGGGTCAACCCACCACAATGCCTAGGAAAGAAATTCCACTAGGACAATGTACAGCTGCACTGAGTGTCCATTATCTTCCTTATTACGGTATCACTGCATCCTCACATGCTTAAAATTCTTCCAATTTAAACTGAAGTCTTCTTGACAAATAATCTCCTACCAGATTGTTCTACTGTTGATACAGAGTTCAAAGCACTGCTGGAAGTAGAATGTAAGTATCAATTTGCTTTGTATTAATTTTGCTGTCAATGCCAAATACATAGATATCAATCACTGGTATTTACTTGTAATATGGGACAGTTTGCTTGACTATGACAGACAGTTTTCCTTTTTCTCCTAGTTTGAGTGAGATTACATTCTGAGAAAGCAATTCCAGAGTGTTTGCAGAAGGTTTGCTACTTAAATCATTATAAAAATTAACAGAGTGATGGAAATCCATTTTTTTGAAGCTCAGATTCCACTTTCTTACCATATAAACTTTTTTCTAAACCCTTGGATAAGAACATGCAACTCTGTTACAGCTTCAGAAAGCACTAGAGGGATGTGCTTTCACAAAAGAGGAGGGGGGGAGAAAAGGGGTGGCCTTGTACACGTCCATAATTAAATGTTTTGTGAGATGCCTTCTGTCACAGACCCAATAACCACAAAAAGCAGACATGCAGGCATTAAATATAGGTTAGATATAGACATTCTGAACCTAGAAGCCATAACAGCTTCTGAAAAAAGAACCTCAACTCATCTCATGGGATTCACTGTGCTCCCAGCGTGAGACAGACCAGGCTGGTGATTGCAGGATATTGACTCTATTAACAACTCACACAAGACAAATCTTCCCATTTGAATTAGCAGCTCCAGCACATTCTCCTTTTAATGTGCTCTAGAAGAATGGTAGTTTTACAAAAAGGGATCCAGCTCATTAGTTCTGAGACAACCTTATAGCAGCGGTCAAAGCACAGTAAGCCTGAACAGCCAGGAGATTTCTTCAAAAGCACAAACTTGGTCTGAACAACACCACAAAGAGGTAGACAACGAAGATGTTTAGAAAACAAGCAAGATGAGAAATGGCAACATTTACTCACTAGATGCTATTGCTCCAGCTGCTATAGGAACTGAAGGGAAAACTGTAACTATACACAACTCCTGGCAGCTTCCTTAACTTGCAAAACCTATACCAACACAGGGCCATACCCTTGCCTTGCATCTCTCCATTACACTTATAATATGCAAAGTGCATCCATTTGAACAAAAAACACTACTGAAAATCACTGATGTTATACAATGTTAATATTTGCTGTAATAATGACCAGGCTGATCTCAGAATCACTGAATCATTTAGGTTGGAAAGGACCTCTAGGATCATCAAGTCTGTTAACTGCTTTGACAACATCAGAAGATGTTCTTGACAAGAACTGCATTCAAAATCTGAGCTCTTTGCAAGAATACAGCCCCAACTATATTTAGACTGCTTTTTCTGTCCTTGAACCTGCTACCACAGCAAATATGCGGGACAGACCGTACCTGAGCACTCACACATTCCCTGTCTTGCTTGGTCATCCACTGTTTTGCTCAGAAAAGCATCCTCCTAGTTCCTTCTCACATAAAGCCACATATTCTCAAGATACTGGGACAGTTTGCCATGCCTTGTCCCTGTGGGTGTTCTCAGCAGTTAGGTACAGCACACTTGTTGGAGATGGCACCCAGGACTGTACAGAACAGAAAGCAGAAGTGCTTACTACACAAGCCTTGTTCTTTACCAGAAACATCTAAAAGCAAGGCTCACACCTAAAAGCAAGGTTCACTCCCCCAGAGTAAGCACCAGGACTAGGTCAGAATTACCACACTACTTTGTCTGTAGGCAGCACACCAACACTGAAAGATCTCCTAGGAGGCAGGCATAAGCACAGAAGGAATCAACAGGGATCTCTCATACCTTTCACAGTAATCAGTTTCAGACACTTGAAATCACCATTACTTAGCCCTGAAAAGGGTTGAAATAGAAATATACTAATGAATTCATATGAAAACTGTCCAAAATTAGGAACACAGTAACAGGCATTTAGGTAAACAAGACAGGTATTCAGGTTGATGCAACAAAAAGGTAGGAGAAGGACTCCCACAGCTAGAGTATTAAGAAATGTGCCTACAGGAGTCTTTGAACAAATTCACAAAGGCAATTTCTTCTTTCATAAGCAGAAATACTACAATCCAAACCAGCAGACACTTTGCTTTTAAAATCTACTGAAGTGGTTAGTAGGAAAAAAATTAGATAAATTACATGGTCACTCTTTCTTGCCCAGCCAGTACATGTGAATATTTATCCAACTTTAAGCAAAGCTGCTCAGCATCTCCTCCTCATCTGCTCATTTGAAAACACTGGAAGAAAGACAATAAAATGTCTGAACCAAATGCTACAAGGCCTTTTCTAGCACCTGTTACAGCCTGCCTTTACTACTTCCTCTACTGAAAGATTAAGTTTACTAAATGTTTTTGCAAGAGATTTGTGGGGCATAGTATTTCTCCCTTAAAAAGATACTATTCTTGAAAGAGAACCTCCTACTTAAAACACTTTTGTTCACATAAAGCAATTCATAGAAAACATAAGAAATCTTCAGACTGGAATGCTTGACAGAAAAAGGCACAAAACCCTACTAAAGACTCTGCCAAACCTTCCTGAACCTTTGGAAAACACCAAATCACAGTCCAATTTGCAGAAAGGAATTTGTTTTAATTCAATATAATATGGAAAATTGTTCTTGTTACTTATACGTACTAATTTGTATGCATGCATACACAGAAACATAAAATCCTCTTTCTTCTTGTATTAATCTATTAAAACAAGAAGAGCAGCATGAACTGGCTGCTTAATAAGAATTTCATATTCATCATTAACCTGAGATGATGATTCAACACTAGTGCATGACATAGTTTGCTTCCTATAGAGCAATTCTCAATAGAATCTTCACCTTAAATTTTGCATACAAGTGCTAAAACTCAATATCAGGTTTACTGAACTATACATACTACTAAAGTAAGTACCAAATGAAATTTATTTAAAAAATAAAGACCTTGAGCTTCTACACAAGCAAATGAAAAGCATAAAGGTGAGCAACTACAGACTGTTAGTTAAGTCTTCTGAGTTCAAGTCTTATCATATTTTGCTAGCACAGACCAGCAGATTTATAGACTCAAAAGGAAAAAACAGCACTGCTTGTCCATACAACCACATTTAACTGAACTACTACAACTCAGGTGAGAAAAAAACAGTAAAGCACTACTTCAGACCTGGAGTTAGCTTCACCACCTAAGCAAAGACTTTCTATAACTATACCCTCATCAAACACAAGCCTTCTGTCTTCACTTTCTAAGTCCTTCATAACTTGTCAACACACCTTATCTCCCATCTCAATCATTTCCTGGTCAAGACCAATTTCTCCTTCCAGCATTCTTTGGTGGCAGTCTCTACCAACTGTCAGCTAAGAATGTGTCTGCTATTCTCACAGTCATGCTTGTGGGCTGTTCTCCACTGCTCCCACAGAGTTCTTATATTCCTTCACAACTTGCTTTGTAATGTCTCATGAAAGGTGCAGTGCTCAGCTGTCTGGATGCTGATCCAAACTGCTTGGTTTCCCTGTGGCCCTTCAAGTGCTTTGACCTAACAGTCTTCCCCAATCCCATAATTCGTTATCCTTGCAGTGCAGAGTCTTCATATACATCAGCATATTTCTGGTGCACTGTGTTCTGCTTAAGATAAGGACTCAAAAGTGAAGCAGTAATACAAGTAACATATTTCTCCTTGATCTCCTCATCTGCATCAGGTCCAAGGCTAAAAAACACAGAATCCAGGGCTGAACATGAAGAACAGTCTTGTGGTTAGTTCTAATGGCAGGAAGGTGAAGAAAACAGACATGGGCTTAGATGCTTCTCCTTCCCAATTTGCACTACCTGAATTTAAAGCCTCTGGTTTGGGCACAGAGGTATCATAACACAGAGAGGTGAAGAGAAAGGAGCAAAGAATTTCAAATGGCTTTGAAAAAAAATTGTGTACAAAAGAAAAGAGTTAAGAGAAGTCCAACAGGACAAAGGAAGAAAACCTCTCAGAGGAAAAACAGCAATCAACACAGATTTAACAAAGTGTTTTCAATTCTATATGAAGTCTTGAGATCTAATATATAGAAATAGTTAATGAGAAGAATATAACACCAGAACTTTAACCATCTTCTAAAATAAAACAGAGCACTCACATGAATAACAGTGTCAATTTCTGTAAGTCAAGCAAACTTCAGAATCACATTTAAGTGTTTAAGAACACATTTAAAAGTCATAGTTACTAACACATTTGAGAACAGTATAAATGCTCACACTTAAAACTCAGTGCTGCAGAAAATTACATTCAAGAGCAAACAAAAAGCCAGGCACAGTTGCATTAGGCTGACAGACATCAAAAAGCAATGCAAAACACCTCACACCCAAATTCTACTTCCAGTACTGACACTAATCCAAGTCATAACCAAAAGTGCACATACAAAGAATGTTCAATAAAACACAACTTCAGTCACTGCAAAGTCCTGTTCCTGATGCACTCCAGTTTCATTTTCTTGTAAAGCAGCCACATTTAAGATTCAGCTTTTAGAAGCAGTAATATCAAATGCAGAAAAGGAAAAGGAGGGAGAAAAGCACAGAAAAAAGTGGGGAAAGCAAAGACCTTCAAAACGTAAATACCACTAATTCTACACTGTGGATTTTTTACATCATCGAGTGAACTTACCACTTATACAACACTTCTGCTTAGAAAAAGAGAATTTTTCCTTAAAACTAGAAGTTGAGCCATCAGTGTCTAATCCAAACTTAGCTGACAAGATACTGCAATAGCATAAACAACAAAAAAAGCTAACACTGAAGCTGAACTAACAATGACAGCATCACAGTAAAGCACACATACAAAAGCACTCCCAGGGGACTGATGCTCTTCAAAAATACGAGCAAAAACCTCTTTCCTTTTTAAAAAATCAGTAGGGTCCACTGGACAACATCTTCAAACAATGCCTTGTATTTTCATCTTCATACATCTTCAACAGAAACACTGCTTGAAACAGCCCCTTTCCAAAGAAAACACATCTCACTTAGCTGAGGTCAGGAACTCTACTTTTTGCTCAGGTGAAATTATGCATGTGCTCATTAGAGGTTTCACCTGAGGAAGGAAATACAGGATCAAGCCAATCAATCTGAGAACTAAACTAAACCTTCCTGTTAATTATGCTCTTCACTCATACGAAGTTCTTGGCAGAACAGTTCCAACTGGAGCTAAACTCACTGAAAGTTCATTTTACTACCATTTTCCACAGAAATATTTTATTTCACTCAGATTTTATTCACTGATTACAAAGTTTTTTGACAATTGGTTTTAGTCAAGTACACTGCCATACTTTGAACACTTTCAAATAGCAATTTAAAAAACGAAATTCAACCTGTCAATTTTTTAAACCACATCCTCAGAAAACAGCATAAAAGCATTTTCATCTACATTCTTGTTAGTCAAAGATAATCCTTCTATGGCGCAGACCCAAATTTTACCCTCCTGAGTGTACATACGAATGAATAATTTGTTCAAATGTCAGTTGCAATTTTCAAAACTCTCTTCTTGCCTCTGAATCTTAAACATCTGTAACAAATACTTGTTTTGAGAGTGCTTTACATCCATGACACTTGACCTTTTGATGTATGCACCACAAAATTTAAGTTTCAAATACCACGCAAGCAGGAAATCTGATCATTCCAGCAGTAGCCATCTGCAAGGTCCAATATCAAATATTAGTTCTGGGTTGCACAAAGTCATGGGCTACAAATCTTCTTCTGCGACTCTTATAATCAGTTGCAATTTGCTGCTTCCAAAAACACACTTCTCATGGGACATCTGGTCTTGAAAGCTTACCTTAACATTGGAAAATTAGTATTTGGCTGCTGGTGTGTGCATATGCACGTGCACATATGCACAGAGATTAAGTGCAACTACAGAATGCAAGCATGTCTTTTGTGGGTGGCTAGGACTAGAGATTTCTATTCCAGCAAAAAAGTCTCTGAGCTCTGTAATTGTAAAAGAATATAACAAGAAATATCAAACATAAGAGAAGTTTTTTCCCATGTTCTTGCTGACTTGTACCTAGTTGTTGATGTTAAATGTTAACAGCTCATCAAGCACCCTACTAAACCTTTGAATTTTTCAAATTGGAATTTTCGTTTGCGTGATCCTTAATACAGCTGAAGGACTGTTGAAACTGAAATCTGAATAAGGGTTTAAAAAAACCAAGAAGCAAAACAAACCAGTAAACCTCCCTAGAATTAAAGCATCATACTGATTAAAAAAAAAACCCCAAGTTCAACATAAACATATCCAAGTACTTTTGGTTAACTAAGTTAGACATATGACAAAAATTGAGCCACTGCATATTTCAGCTTCACTGTGTCAGAAGGAAACCTTTCCTGAGCCTGTGACACAGCCTAATGCACAAATTATTCTGAGCAAGTAAAAAAAAAAATCCCTGAAGACTCTTGCATACAAGAAGTCTTCCTAGTATACTCAAGCAAGCATTTTAACTTTTAAAGGTAAAAATTAATTACACTCCAGGATCTTCAAAACATTCCTTCAACAATAGCAACACAACTTTTGAAAAATGCTAAGTGTTGAGTTGTGTCACATACAGCTGACTCAAGCAACCAGCACTGCTTCTTGGGAGCCAGAAGCTGGAAGCACACAGGATGCTGTATTGCTCTTGAAATCCATTTCTTCTCTAGTCATAGGAAAAATCTGACAGAGCACTGCTAAATTCCTTTCATATCTGCAAGAACATAGCTACAGCTAATAAAGAGTTTCAAAATAAGCATGAAGGAAGATACTAGCCATGACAAGGAGAACAATATTAACCTCTCAAAAAATAAAAGGGATGCCAACTTCACAGACCAGATTCTTCAGAAGGCTTTAAAGAAAGTGATCTATGGAAGCTCTTCTTCTCATCAACCTCTCAGTGTTAAAAAAGTATTCATCACGTTTCTTACCTGAGCACCATCCTTTAACTTCAAGATGCATTCCATTGTATTGATAGTGATGACAACTGGTTCTGATCCCAATTTTGTCCATGGCACATGAATCCGAAGTTCATGAATATGCCCACTTAGAAAAGTAAATGGCAGTTTCAGCTCCTAACAACAACAAAGAATGCAGAATTAACTACTGAAACATACCAACGTTCCAGACACATTTGTAACTCAAAACAGAATGATTCCATCACAAAACAAGTTATTCTCCCTTCCCTAAGCAGCAGTGTGCCACAGGGCTTGGCATTTGCCTTTACAATCACTTGCACCATTATGCTGGAATAAGTCTGCTCAAAGGAGACATTTGGATTACCATGTTAGTAAAGGACAGTTTAAAACCACCTCTCACATGAAGCTACTGCAAAATGTTTCACTATTCAAGGGACAATTAGAAATAAACAAGGTGAAAGCAAATATTTACACTGACATGCAACCTGTATTATTGCGAAGATCACAAATCTGGAATTAAACATTGACAATGCCACAGCAAGACAATTTCTTTCAGAATATTTTAGTACTTAGAAGTTTCAAGAGCTCAGTGCTCTTAAGATAGGAGAAACAATGGGCCATTCACATCAAACTGCTCCATAAACACAAAGTTATTAAATTTTTCATTGCCAAAACCAGACTCCTGCACACCAAGGTCTAATGTGGATATCACACTGCTTTAAAAACTAGTCCAAGTCAGCCCAGAACGCCTAACAAATGCCTGGGCACTCCATCCAGCCAATGCATAGAACACAACTCTGCAGGACAGCTGCTGCTTGCAGCAACAGAGAAGGAAATCAGGTGCCAAAGTTTAGATGAAAAGTAGACAATTAAGTAACTTTGCGTACATACAAATACAATGTATAGAAAGCGTTGTAATTTCCCCCCTAGTTTCGGGTGTTCTCCTGCAAAGAATGAGTTTAAAAACCAACAGAAAGGTCAGGCTAGAGAGCTGGTCCCAGACCCAGCAATCAAGATTTGGAATAATGAAAATAAGTGTTTACTGCAAAATAAAGAAGCAGTATTTGGTAAGCCAGAATTTTAAGTCCTCATTCTCAATACTAAGTATTCTAATGCTCAGGTTTCAGTGATGATTCATCTTTTCATCTTTCTGATCTCATATTCTGAGAGAAGTTACTATCAAGTTTTAAAGTTTTAATGTAGAAAAAAGAACACATCTTCAGGTTGCTTATAGCCTGGTGTTTTCATCATCATCTTAGATGCTGGGAACTACAGTTGTAGTATCTTCTCAGGTTGAGAAATAAGGGAATCTAAATCCCCAGATGCAGGGCAGCAGTTTTGGCCAACCTACAATGACCATCTAGTCCAACTGCCCGGCCAATTCAGGGCTGACCAGAAGTGAAAACATCTTACTAAGGGCATTCTCCAAATGCCTCTTACACACTGACAGGCTTGGGGCATCCACCTCCTGTAGGAAGCCTTTCCAGTGTTTGACCATCCTCTCTGTAAAGAAATGCTTCCAAATGTCCAGTGTAAGCCTCCTGTGGTACAGCTTTGAACCATTCCCACCTGTCCTATCCCTCAGTACTGGTGGAAGAGCTCAGCATGTCCCTCTCCATGTCCCCTCCTCAGGAAGCTCTAGAGAGCCATGAGGTCACCCCTCAGCCTCCTCTCTCCAAAGGAGACAAGCCCAAAGTCCTCAGTCCCTTCTCACAGGACATTCCTTCCAGCCCTTTCAGCAGCCCTGTTCCCCTCCTCTGGACACACTCACATCCCTTAACACCATCCTTCAGCCGTGGGGCCCAGAGCAGCACACACAGCTCACACTGGTGAGGTTGCTCCAATGCTGTACAGCAGGGCAGTCACTGCTGTGACCGGCTGGAGGTGCTGAGTTTGATGCACCCCAGGAGGGGCTCTGTCCTCTGGGCTGCCAGGGCACACTGCTGACTCCTACTGAGCCTGCTGCTGACTGCACACCCAGGTTTTTAACTGCTGTGTTAGCAAACTCAGGGACATAAACCTTTGTTCAGGACTCCAGAATTATTCTGGCAAGCCAGGGCTTAAGCACGTTTGCCCCTTGGCTCAGTTTAAGTACACACATCATTCAACTCAGAACGCCTATGAATAAATAAATGTTAAACAGAGAAGGTCCATGAAACTCAGAAATCAAGCAAGCTGGGGAATTTCAGACAAATATCTACAAGTGGATCCAAAAGGCCTCTTTCCCTGCACTGCTGGACCCTAGACCTACCCATGCTGTATAGAACTTTCACATAATAAAATTAGGGGAGGAGGGCATTTTGCATTTAATACTTGGCATGTATTACAAAGTCTTAAAACCTACCTATACAATATTTCTGTGAAGCTAGCTAATATTTTTTGCCTAAATATCTTGAAATAAACAAATTTATCAGTGATAAATACATGAATAATGAATATATAAACAAATCTTAGTGATATGTTTTGAAAACCCACTAAAAATGTTAATTTTCCTAAGTAGTTACCATCTCCTAGAGTTCAGAGTTGAAGTAACCCCTATTACACCTGTGACAGGTTTGCATCTGGATAGAGCCTTTTGGATGACTAATTGGAGGCAAGTCAGCTATTCTTGCTCCCAGATACCTAAACCATCATAGCAACAACAGCTGCTAATAGGAGTAATTTTAAGGAACACTCTCCCCCATTTTGCAGATGAAACCTCCTAAGCCTTTCTACAGGTACTAGGAAAAAGTTTATCTTGTATCCAGGAACTAAGAATATTGCATATTCACTGCAGACAAAATCTTCAGAGGAGGAAAGTACACAAAATTATAGCTCTTTTTTTTTTGCCAAGTACAGCTTTCAGTTTGTAATTTAGTTTTTGGGCCTTAATGACTATTGATTAATGAAGTTTAAAAAAACCACACCCATCTCATGCTAAGAAAACTCTTGACTGCTTCCTCAGCCATGCTTACACAAAGCCACATCTAATTTCAAGTCTCTAAGAGATGACAGTTACAGGCTTTCTCATTAAAAGTTAGAAGAAAATTGTTAATTTGTTTTTACAAAGTGTTTTTTTTCTTCATCTCATTCACCACTATACTTCAGGATTTTAGCCAAAAGTCTCTCCTAGAAATTCAGCCCTAGGCTCACAAGCAACACAAATAAAATTTTAATTCTGACAGTTTCAGCTAAGACGCTGAAAAGCAAATATTGAGCAGTTTAGAACCAACCTTGTTACACTAATTATACAATAAACTATGTAGTGCCTTTTGTCCCAGAGCTTTTTTTTCTTTTTGGGCTGGCGGGGAACATGGGGAGTGGCACAGAAATAAATTATAAAAAAATTGCTGATCTAAAAATACATTACAACATAAGAGACAACGCTTTCACAGATCAAGTCAGCAAACTACCACTGTTAACAGTAAAAGAAATAAATTCCCATTCTGGACTTGTAGATGCCTACGTTTTTGCCACTCATCAGTACCTCAACGCCTATTTGGATCCTGACTTGTCTTTACTTCAAAAGGCATTCTAGAATCTAGCTTTTTTCCCACTATTTGCTGGATGGATTTAACATATTTTCATTTTTGTCTAGTTAACCATAAGATATTGAAAGAAACAGAAGTAGGAGTTATTTCAAAATGAAGGTGACAAAAGCAAATGCACAACATATTTAGAAGATAGCTCTTTTTCAAAGAAATTTAGATACAAATGTTGTCTGACATTAAGGAAACCCATTGTCCTGGTTATAGAATGAGAATAAAGCAATGTAGAGAACTCTTTGTTGTACTATTTCAGTAGACAATATAAATGTGTGCCAAATTTAGTTCATAAGACAACATAACAAAGAATATTCTTCCCATGCAATGTTTCCCCTTTCATTAAGTACTGCTTGAAATTCTTAATATTTCTTCTGTACACATGTCTGATTAGACTTCACATTTTAGATTTTCCATTTAATCACATAAATCCTTCACAAAAATATGATATGACTGAAAACAAACTTCTGGGCTCGACCCATAAATAACTGACTAACATATAAGACTGCAGACTAGATGATCATAATTCCCCTTTGCCTAAAATCTTTGCATTTCTTTCTTTACAAATTCTTCTAGATATAAAAAATCCACACCATAATAAAACAATCTGTAGATCAAGGTACCTTTGTCTTCCAAAGACCATTTCATCTTTCCCTTCTGCCTTTGCAAAACAGCTAAAAACTAATTATGGGACTATACACAAGCAGCAAAAAGAGCTCACCACGTATCTGATCTTTTTGGCAGCACTGTGTCAACAGAAATACTACACAAGCTAGTTACCAAGTTCAGAGGTAGTTCTGATACCTCTGGTACTATGAGGACTTCACACAAAAGTTGACAAAAGTGCATAAAATGCCTTTCCAAAAAAAGCATATTTAAAGTATTAATTTCAAAATTTTATTGTAATTTAGTTTCTTAAAGTAGTTTTTGCACAATCTGCATATCATGTACAGATGGAAAATTTCTTGGAATGCTTAGTCTTTTAGTAATTGAATCATTCAGGGTAGGAAAAAATATCAACATTTTATTAGAGTTGATCTTCAACTAAAGATAATAATTATAAAATTAACTGGCTATTCCAAAGAGTGACACAATTATATACAAAAGCTGCACTGTACCTAGAAGGTTCAACTCGAGTACAAACTAGTACCTGACTTCCACTACAGAAATGATATTGTGCAAAAGTAAAGGGACAAAGAGAAGGACAGACCCCAAGAGTTACTGCAGTAACATCCAGCTTAGTTTAGTGAGAGCATTAAACTTACCTAAATATACATAAAAAACAAGTAAGTATTTTCAGGTACTGGAACATTCTCTTCACTTTTGATAAATTTCCTATGTCAACAACTGTATTACATCTGATTTCAAGAGGTACTGGTTCCAGCCTGGTCCCAAAAATAACAGCAGTTTATGCTCTGTTCTCATCTGTCCTTTGGGATTCTGTTTGGTGGCTCATAAGAGCACAACGTGATATGGGAACAGTAACATCAGCTGAAGTGCAGGGAGCAGGAAGTACAGACTTGTTCCCAAATCTGTTAGAATGTGCTTTGTCCAGGTAGTTTGACACTTATGCTAACATTCCCAAAAACCCATGTTTAATTCCACAAAAGATGGAATTCTCTAAAAATGTTTAAGTGTCTAGACAAATATATATCCAGGATAGATGAATTTGTATCTAAAAACCTAAAGCATGAAATTAAAGCTGTGTTCATGTCAGATAAGGAGCAGGGAACCAGGTTGGGGACAGAAAACCAGGACAGAAAGGATGCCACAAGAACAGAGCAGTTAAGGTGAGTAAGTTTGGGTATCACAAATCCATCCAGGGAGAGAATCCAAATAAAATAATATACACTGGTAATTTTTAAAGACCAGCTTTTCAAGGGAGCTCCCTGACAGCTGCAATGGCCTAGGAACTCTGTATTACCACATCCTACTTACTCAGAGTTTTGCTGAGCAAACAGACAGCAACCTTCCCCAAAAAAAGAGTAAGACAGTCCAAACACAGCCTGTGGGTCCAGGCAAGTTCCAAAGAATAATAAGAGCCAAACACCCAGGCAAATAATGTAAAAACAATAAACCTGAGCTCAATTTTGCATTCATTGCATATTCACATTCCCATTCAAATTGATAAGTCATGAGCATGGACACACATAGCAGTATTTGCCACTACAAGAAACCCCGTTGATACACAGGCTGGCAAAGAACAAGAAATGGATCCCCTACCAGCAAAGTGCAACTACTGGAAAGGGAACATCACCAATGACAGCAGCAAAATCCTAATAGTGTCAGGTAATATAGAAAGTTATAATTTGTCATCCCAAGTCATAATTTGTTACTAGGACAAACTTTCTGTATCCACAGTAGAGCACTGAAACAGTTTACCAGGAAAGGAGGTTCTCCTAAGACAGGAGACTCCAAGACTCAGCTGAAGAAAAACACAAGCTGGTCTGACAGAACAGAGGATGGACTACATGACCTCCAGAATTCCTTTCTGACCAACCCTTCGTTGGTTCTATTATATATACATTTAAAAAGGTTCATAGGGGGAACACACCCTACAAAACACTGTGTATGGACAAGATACACCAAGAAAATTAGGAATTAATAGACTTGAGAGAAAATACAGAGGCTACCAAACACTTGAAGGAAGACAAGTCAGGCTCTTTAAAAAGCACAAAAAATAGGACAGGATCTCTTGTACGATTGTCTCCTCTTCCAGACCAGGATCAGAAATTCTTAATTAACCATATGTATTTCTTTCACATTTTAAAAAGTGTCCCTGATAGAGACATGCAGTCACCTCAGCCTGCTCCACTGCCTTATAATCCAACTAAAAAATGAGATTTCCATTCATGTCCAACCTAAGTCTCTCTACGGGCAGTTTATTCAGATCCAAATAATTCTTGCCCTATCTTGTCTCACCTTATTTTATTGAAAATTAAAACCACATTCCCTGTAAATTTAATTTTTCTTTCAAGGGATGTATTGTCTAATTTCCCATTCTTTGCTGCATTTCTCTCAGCTCCTTCACTTGGTTGGAGTACATGTGGCTACAGGACTCCAGCTAGGCCTTGCTGCACCATGCACAACAGAAAGCAGCTTTATCAGTCTCACACACTCAAGCTAGCAACTCAGATAAGCATAAAAGAAAACCATCCTCTGCTAAGGTTTTACCACTTCATATTGACAGCAGGCTCCAAATTTTGTATCTAGTTTTACTTGGTCAAGTCTGTGGTTTTTAAGGCTAAGTTTTACAGAGTCTGCAATTTAATACACAGAAGCCAGCTGATCAAATCTATTCCTCAATTACTCTTAAGTTTAGATACAACTGGAATAATGAAATCTGGAAATTTCATAAAACAATACAAACAGCATAAATGTGTTTGGTATGCATAATTAAAAAGAGATCCCACTTCACTTTGTGACATTTCAATTTTGTTGCTATATGTAATTAGTAAATATGACACGAAAAGAAATTTAATTCATGTTCATACTTTAAAACAATAGTTACTGAAAGAAAAAACATGTCTACAAAAAAGTTTCTCTTCGCACTCCATAACTTAACAGGATGTGTAAAGAATTCCCATTCATTGCTAAACAAATGGCATGAAATTAAAGCAAGAATAACTAAATGCAGGGAGGAAAAAACACCCACATAAGAAGAAAACCAGAAGCACTAAATGATTATTTAGCTGTGCAGAGCAATCTAAAATCATTCACTCAACTTCTTTTAAATCAAAGACATAGACTGTAACTACTATAAACACAACATACCTGCTCAAGTACATCCAACTTTAATTCAAGTTTACTAAGTACAACATCTCCTCCCCAGAGTGACAACTGCAGATCTGAAGGCTTCAAGTTCTTTATATAGCGATTCACATAACTCATCAAAATAGGAGTTACATAGGACTCCAGCATTCTGCAAGGTATCTGTATTACAGGTCAAGCACTAGGAAAAGAGGACAAGAGATTGAGATATTAGTTATAAATCTGCCAGTCTAATTTTCAGTAATGTAACAGTCTCATTGTTTAAATGTATGAAAATAATTCTAAACATTGTTTATGGTCAGAGATACATATAGTTACATAAAAAGATAAAATGTATAACAAGATGCAAGCACATCTATTTGTACTTAGGAATTTTCAGGTTACATATATATATATATATATACATACATATGAGCTAGTAACTAGCTTGGTCAAAAGAAAAGCCAAACAAACAAAGAAACAGAAAAGGTGACTGAGCAGTCTACCATGCTTTCACACAGCATTTAAGTGACCGGAAAACTTCTTTCTGGAGTCATCAAAAGGATAAACCCTGATAACATCAAAAAAAGGATAAAATCAAAAAAGGGTAACTTTTAACCGATAAAAGTCCACACGAAAACATCACCTTAGATGCACCTCACCGAGCACCGCGTACAAGGTAACCCCGCCAGTTTCGTGCCATGCAATAAACCAACATTCTTCATGAAGCGAGCTGAGGTTACATTAACGCCTGCCATCACTCCCGTTCCTCCCCACACCCTTGCCCAAACCCTCGCCGTCCTGGGGAGACCCTTCCCCGCCCCGTGATCGCCGCAGTCTCAGCCGGACACCTTGACAAACCCGGGACCCCCCCGCCCGTACCTTCGGGACACATCCTCGCGCGTCCCTCCCGCGGCCCCACGCCCCCTCAGGGCCCCTTTACCTGGCCCTGCACGGCGCCCCGAGGCTCCGCGCGCACCCCGGGCCGGCCG